>JAWQFJ010016691.1:5000-12500 GCA_034096865.1 Theodoxus fluviatilis | reverse complement strand
TAAAACCTTGATTGCATAATTAGATGAACTGAAATCACGACAATTATGATATTTTAACTGCACAATTAAATGAAGGAAACCATGACAATTATAAAACCTTGACTGCATAACTGAATTAATTAAAACCAGGACAATGATGATACTTTGATTGCATAATTAACTGACTTGGAGCTACTATGCTCAGGCTGGCTGTTTCTTGACGTCATAAGTCGAGGATCACAATCTTCTATTAGGAGAGTCTCAGCATCTCATTATCCTACTTTTGATCGCGAAATGCGAGGGAGACATCTTAAACCCATATACTTTTGGTTCTCTATTATCTGCAATAGATGCGAAGAAATGTATTTTTAACTATAATTTTTTTAAATAAAGAATTTGTTTTTTTAATACTAAATCATAACATAAAAATAAACAGTGAAAATATATCAATAGATGATGAGCTGCTATCACACAGCGAACCAAATTTCTCCAAGGCAGCCGTCCTTGAAATCTAAATTTGAATGCTATCAGATGATTCCATTCTCGAATGAGAACACATTCTGGTTTAACTGTGTAATCATCAACATCTTCCATGGAATGGGCCACCACTGAAACAGGCAGTTTGATTTAAATGGCGTATCATGTATTTAAAGCATCAGACAAATTAGACTTGTAGGGGATTCGTAATCTCAGGGGAGGTAATTTACCAGCGGAAACGGTGGAGCCTGCGCGTCACCGTCTGCCTCATAACCACTTCCGCTTAGAGCTCCTCATGCTCTTTTTTTTGCACACAACAAGGCCGGAATGACAGGGATGGGTAGGAGATGGGGAAAAGGGAGAAGGGGGGGGGGGAGGGGACGGGATGAGGGGGTGGGGGTGGGGAGCGAGGGGGGGAGTGGGCGCGGGAAGTGGAGGGAGGATTCCAAAAGGGTGGCGGATCTCTCACGTGCAAGCGGGTAGGCAGACGGAAAGAGAGAAAGAAGGGATGGGATGGACGAAGTCAGCAGAGAGGAAGGTGGGGAAAAAACGGAGAGAGAGAGAGGGAGAGAGAGAGAGAGAGAGAGAGAGAGAGAGAGAGAGAGAGAGAGAGAGAGAGAGAGAGAGAGAGAGAGAGAGAGAGAGAGAGAAGGGTGAGTCAATAAGCAGAGATGAGATTTCTGAGCCAGAAAATTTCGTCCGGAACAGATGGAGGCAATGAGAGAGGCGTGCATTGTACGTCACAGGGAGGGGAGAGGAACTTAAGATGTGTGCTTGTGTATGTGTGTGTGCTTGTGTATGTGTGTGTGCTTGTGTATGTGTGTGTGCGTGTGTGCGTTTGTGCGTGTTTGTGTGTGTGTGTGTGTGTTTATGTGTGTTTATGTGTGTGCATGTTTGTGTGAGTATGTTTTTGTGTGCGTGTCTGTGTGTGTGTGTGTGTGTTTGTGTGTATGTGTGTGTGTTTGTGTGAGTGTTTGTGTGTTTGTGTGTGTGCGTGTATTTATGCGTGTGTGTGTGTGTGTGTGTGTGTGTGTGTGAGTGTGTTTGTGTGTATTTGAGTGAGTGTGTGTGTTTGTGTTTGTAAGTGTGTGTGTGTGTGTGCATGTGTGTGTGTGTGTGTGTGTCCGTGCGAGTATTCGTTCCAGCATACGCGCGCGCATGTATATATATATATATATATATATATATATAGAGAGAGAGAGAGAGAGAGAGAGAGAGATACGCGTGTGAATATGTATATGTAAGTGTGCAAATGTGTGTGTACGTGTATTTGTGTGTGTGTAGGTGTCTTTGTGTGTGTGGTGTGTGCCCACGTGTGTGTGTGTGTGTGTGTGTGTATGTGTGTGTGTGTGTGCGCGTGTGTGTATGTGTGTGTGCGTGTGTGTGCGTGTGTGTGCGTGTGTGTGTATGTTTGTGGCTGTGAGCAAAAATGTGAGCATGTATGAATACTTGCGAGTGCGTGCTTACTTGTATGTGCGTGTGTGTGTAAACGTAAATGTGAAAGTGTGTGTTAATGTAAGTGTATATATAAAAGGTGAAGAAAGACAGCATAAATAAGAATGGAGAGTAATCGTGGCAAAGAGAAAATAAAATCGGGAATCGGGGTGGTGTGCACAGAAGATGCTGCAGTGATTTCTGAGCAGAAAGAATGACAGTAAATATGAAGATGGCGGAAGATGGCTAGTTAGTGAGGGCTGGGCGTGTAAATGTGGGATAAAGGGGAGGGAAAGGCGGGGGTTATGGGAAGGGGGAGTGGCGGTGAGAAACACGGTGGAGATGAGGACCACACAGTGTGGTGGCGGGGTGTGGGGTGGGGTTTGAAGGTGGGTGGGTAGAGGATGAGGTGAGCGATGAGTGGGTAGGGTGGGAGGGGGTGGGATTGGGGGACGGGAAGGGAGGGATTGGAAAGGGGAGGGGCGAGGATGGGAAGGAAGCAAGAGAGACAGCTACGTAAGCACACCTGTCCGTGTCGGCGTGCCCGAATTCCCGCCTGGCGGGTCGCCCTGACTCGAGAATTCTTAACACCTGATTACACCTGGCTGGCCCCCCCGAAAGCCTGGTTGTGATTGCCAAGAAACGGCGAGGATCTCTTCCCAAAACAACAAACTCCTTCCCCTGTTCAAGAGCTTCAATGAAGCTATTCCATGAAGGAGTCTGTCCCGCTGACGGCAATCCGCTCTTGCCTTTATCAGTCCCATCGTCAGCGTGGAGTGGGAAGGGCGGAGAGAAATCTTCTCACTAAACATCGACGTCATGGGGTTCACAAGTTCACTGAGGACTTGTAAACAAGGTTTAACACAGAAGCTGAAGACTCCTAACCATTCTCTCCCTTCCTGCCCCTACTGCTGCTGCTACTTCTCCATGCCGTAGTCGCCGTCGGCGTCGTCGTTGTCCTTGACCTCTTCTTCCTTCTCGTTTGCCACTGTCCTCCTCCTCCTTCTCCTGCTGCTGCTGCTGCAAACGTTTTTCTCTACCTCCTCGTATGGCGGTTATTTTCCTCTTTCCTCCTCTTCCTCACAATTCGCTCTCCCCTTCCTTATGTCCTTCCTGCTTTCTTAATTTTTCCTTCTCCTTCCGCTGCTGCTGCTCCTCCAACTCCGGGTCATTCTCCTCCTGCTGTTCCTCATCCCTTTTTCTTCTCCTCTTCTCTTTCCTCTTCCTCCTCCTGCTGCTGTTCCTCCTCCTTCATCTCCTCCTCCAACAACTGCTGCTGCTGCTCTTCCACCCGTTTTTCCTCCTTCTCCGCCTTCTGTACCTCCTGTACTTCGTGCTACCACCTGACTTACTGGCGACGTTGCTGGAGGCGAGGACACCGTTGCTTTCAGACTGCTGTGGGTTTTTCCAGGAGGAGAAGTACTGCTTGAAGAGAGGAGTCTCCCCTCCCTCCACCACCTGCGTGATGGCCGTCCAGTCAGGGTAGCCTCGCAACGTCAGGAACTCCTGCAACACGTGGCAACAGCTGGCAACAATCCTGGTGTTGAAAGTAATGGTAGAGGTGGTTACTGTTATAATGCAGTTTTTACTCACTTACTGGGCGCTCTAACAGCACACATTTACTCCCCGGTTATCGGGTTACGATCTTATCTATTCAACGTTATTTCAACTCCTCAGAGGACACACAATTAGGGTGCGGATGAACGCCCCAAAGTTAATGTTCACAAATTTCCGGCTCAGCCCTCACAGATACCCGTTTTACTCCTTTGTGAGAAGAAACAATGCACGTTAAATGCTTTGCTCAAGAATGCAACTCAGAGATCGTGGCAGCTTTGAACGCCTCACCCACGAGTCATCAACAACTGAAGGCCAAACGCGTTCTCCTCCGCCCAGCAACAGAGTCCTCAAAGTACATGTACATGATATGCATTCATACACTTCACCTTTAGTCAGGGACTCCGAGCACTTTACGCAGTACCTCTGGGGAAACGGGGTCTTCTTATCGACCGTCGTTGGGTACCCTGTCGTAATGGTACGTACAACACCACAGCATTCACATCGACAGCACCAGCAAAAGCCAAGGCAGCATGAGCCGAAGTAATATTTGTGAAGGACGTTCAAATTTGGGCAGCATGCGTCTGATTAGTGTGTTCACTGATCGGGTTGTCATGTTTCGTTCGTCAATACAAATAAATTATGTACTATTTTAACCACACAAAAAATTTCTGTTTATATATATTTACGTCCGAATCTAATGTGAATTATTACCAATTGATAACAATCAATTTAAAACTGCAGGTTCTATCGCGGACGGGCGTTTCGGAAGATCAGCCAATCAGACTCTCCCTACTTAAACGATTTGACAAGCGTGCCCAGATTCGACACTTTTACTAACTGTTAAATTACAGAATGAGATACAGGACGTGTTTAGCTGGCATTTGGTGTGGTCGGTCGGGTGAGAGGGAGGACCTCTGCACAGATAAAAAGTGGCAGGATTTGTGTGGGACCAAGGCGTTCCTCGCAGACAGGACACCAGAATCATGGACATAAAGAATGACCACATGACTTCAGAAGTTCCAACTCAACTGCCCGCCTCCAGTGAGCTGTGATAAGGCAGTGGACGCTACTACAGGCAGGCTCAGGGAGGAAGAGGAGGTAAGACGGAGAGGGGTGGAATGGGACTCTGGGTGGACAGGGTTCGGGGATTCCTCACCGTGGCATTGGCCCAGGCTGACTTCTTCTCGTTCTTGGTGCAGGACTTCCCCACCCACACGTAGATGCCGCTGGGGCCCGAGTCCAGGATGAAGCAGTCCTGAAGGGCAATGGGAAGTGTCAGTGAAGAACTCCTGTCACAGTATCTCGTGCAGGACTGATGTGCAACTAGGCATCATTTCCGTACTCTAATGGTAAATCTAGCTTATAATAGCAACTTATTAGCCTTAAAGGCAAAGGTACTCATTTTCATATTGTGACTTTTCCACCCGTTGATAGATACTCAAACCGCACGCATTTACCCCCTGGTCATCGGGCTACCTTGTTTTATCACTCCAACACCATCTAAACTCCCTGGGGAGCAATCAACCAGGCTGCGAATAAACGTATGAAAGTAGGCATTCACAATTTTCCAGCTCAGTCCTCTCAGGTACCCGTTTTACTCCTGGGTGGGGAGAAGCAATGTGAGTGACGCACCTAGCTCAAGAATGCAACTATAGAAGAAGCTTCAAACACCGCACCCACCGCCCACAAGCGACTGCAGGGTAAGCGCGCGAACCACTCGGTGACAGAGCCATACATGAGTCTCAAACCGCTTTACAAACTTATCTAAACGTTGATAGAGTACTTGTTCACTGAAAGTATCATTGATTAGAGAGAAAGAAAGAATATAGAAAGAGAGGCAAAAGGGAATAAAAACAAAAAGTAGGAATGAAAGAAAGAGGGAAAGAAGAAAGGAATGAAAGAACAAGAAGGAAGGAAAGAAAAAGACGAAAGAAAGACAAAATCGTGATAATTTACCCCTTATTTAAGAGGGATGTTATGCACAAGTTCAAGTTTTGAATATATCATTCTCTTTTGCGATATGTGACATCGCAACTTTTGCAAATCAGTATTCCTCTGCGTGCCGCTTTACCAACTTAAAGAGAAGAAGTCGCCTAAAGGGACGAAGCGCTCTTGGAAGGACAGGGATGCTCACCTCGGATTCTAGCAGCTCCCGCCTCAGTGGCTTGCTGCCCACCTCCGTGACTTCCAGTTCCCCAGAGGCGTCCGACACCCTGTGTGACAGCATGCACTCTTCTCACTGACAGCCGTGCAGGTAAATACATTATGTCATCTACAGAATACCAAAAGTCACACACCTGTGAAAACCGTAAAACTCTTTCCCATTTCTCCTGCTCGTGTTAACTTTACAGCGTGTGATAGTTAACTCGGCCTCTGGCTGGGGTCTATTGGTCATGCAAATCTTTTCATTATGAAATTGAAAAAACAGAATTTCTTTACCAAAGACATTATTTACATGGATAAACCATCACATACATAAATTGCATCTTTATTCCGAGGCAAGAGAATTGTGCATCCGTTACGGTACAGATAGAGGTACACGGATTTTCCCGCCAACACGTTGAGACGTAGTTACCGTTCATGGATAAGTGATTGGGGGCGCTACCTGTACAGCTTGATGGCGTCCTGGGAGACGCGTTCGAACTCCTTGTCGTCCCCTCCCTCATCTGCAGACTTGATCTCCGTTTTGGAGCCCAGTGCCTTGAAGAACTTGGGGTCAGAATTCCACTTGTCTGGGAATGGACAAACAGGCCATGCCAACAAGAGGAACAAAAACGGAGGCACTCAAACTATGGGTGAAATAGTGTTTCCTTTGAGCTGTGGCGGACGTGTGCGTTGGATTCTGCGGGTTTTCTATGGACCACAAAACATGATGGTCTAGTTTCTTTACTGTTGTCCAGGTTTTGTACAAACCCATGAGAAAATACAGAAACGGGATCTTAAAATCACAAGGCAGAATGGGTGAAAATATACCCAAAAAAAGGACGAGAATAAAGATGAGAAAAAGAAGCCCAGAAAATAATTTCAATAGCAGACAGAAAGAAAGACGGTTGAGGAGAAAGAAGAAGAGAAGGAGTGGAAAGAGCAGGGAGCAGGTGGAGCAGGAGGCAGACGAGCATGAGTAAAAGTAGGAGCAGGAGCAACAGGAGCAGAAGAGGGAAGAAACACATTAACACGAGCTCGCTCACTGACACTGGTCTGAGAGAAAGCAGAAAAAGCCAGTTCCAAGCCAAGAAAATTTAAGCCAGTTAGACGGTCGTCACTTCACATGTCATCGCCATGCTAATAAGACCGATAATCGTGGCGATGGCAGGCGTGATGACGTGGGGTCAGGGCACCGACATGGCTGCCAGAAGCAGGAGATGAATGATGAACATGCCACGATCTGTGTACACCTCTATTGACGTAGGGAAGTCGTAGTTGTCGATGGTAAAGGCTCGACATGTTTGGAAATATGCTCCTCCAGTTATATTTGTGTGTTTCGTATGAAAAGACCATACTACGGTCACCCCTACTCAATGACGAGTTTCAGGATGAATGAGCTGAAAACCATTTTTTTAAAAGATATCTCTAACTCGGCCTCGTTGCAACTGCAATGAGAAAAAAGGCTTTTAGAAGTGCTTACAATGTCTTAGGCGAGGTCGCGAGGACCCTCGTCGGAGGAAATAATTTCAAACAAAGGAGAAACATGGCATGACGATATTTCTTAAATCGTACTTGAATCTTGCTTGAGATTCCAAGTAAGATGAGGACTTTCTTTGAAACAGAAACATGCAGGATACACATTTAGATTTAGTAGCCGATAAATTAATGACTTTACTGGTCCGAGTTAGGGTCCTTTCATTATATCAAAAGAGGTCTGAAGTGGTCCAACGCTTTGAAAATATATCTTAAAGTTTTGTGTAGTCCGTTAACGTCTCCAAACGGCACAGGGCGAATGTATACATATTTTGCCTTCTAGTCCAAATAACAAAACACTAAACTAATGCCTCATCACTTCTCAAGTCCCACTATGTGTGGGTCCTTTTGTCCTTACGACCTCCGTGATTGTTG
>JAWQFJ010016687.1:10000-12500 GCA_034096865.1 Theodoxus fluviatilis | reverse complement strand
TCCAAAGCCGATGTTTCTACTGGAAGAAGGAACATTTAGTAGCTCTATGCCTACGGCGCTACGTCATGTCACATTATCTCTAAAGCAGAAACGCAGCAGCGATGTTGTTTTGCTTTCTTTCACATTTACACCGTTCTCTTTCTGAACTTGTGCAAGACTACTCACAGTTCCAGTGTGTTTGCTGCGGGGAGACATACGCGGATGCGAGCAACTATAACGAAACATTGAATCCAAATCAAATTTGTCAAAAATGTATTTCGAACTTGTCAACGAAACCTCTTGCTATCTCGTGTAAAGCAAATTAACTAACACAAACGAAGTGTGACCGCAGTATACCGCAGGCATATATTTCAATACAGAAAATACTCTATAGCAGGGATTCTGCTGTTTGTTTGTTGTTATTTTGTTAAAGAAAGTTTTATTGAACAAATTAGAAGTACATTTTACGAAGAGAGTGAAAGAAAGCATATAATTATATCTCTCTTGATTGTTCAATTCAGTTGAAACGTAACACTGATAACTGTTCTTACCACAATCGGTAATAATTGTTTGCCATGAAGTAAAACGACTTTCCAGACAAATAGGCCTATAATAATGATATGTATACAACTGTATAAATCAACAAGTAGCTTATCAATATCTCCTTCCTGGAGAATGAACATCAGAACGGCGACTGAAAGCGACCCCTGCGTCAAGACGTTTATTGAAGCTGTTTTAAAGACAGCACCTACTTGGGACTCGCAATGGCGCTAGCAGGCAAGGAACGACCATGGCACATGAGGGATCGGACAGCGAGAGAGATGCGCCAGATGACGCAGGTATCGCAACTGAACCCACGCTTTGTGGAGGAGGATAAGGAATGATAGATATAGAAAGCTTCGAGAAAATGCTTAAAGTGTCCTGGATGAAAACGCTTATTGTGCGATAACACTACCCGTAACTATATCTCATTGACAGACAACAATGTAAAGTGATATTATAGGCAGAGGAATATATCGATCCTAAAGTTGTTGCTGGACTCAATCCTTTCTGGAAAGAAGTAATGAGTCATTGGTAAGGAGTTCATAATGAAGATTGATCAATCATCCACAATACAGCAGAACGAGTAGAAAAAAGTATACTTACTTATGCTCAAAATGAGGAGAGGCACAACGATGCCGGGGAGCATCATAAGAACCACCTCTACTGAGAAGCAAGGGAAAGAGTTGACGTCACAAGTACATCTACGTCATGACGCATGCATGCGTGTAGCGTGGAAAATAGTGACCCGTGGAAAACAGTTACCGGAAGTCATCGCAGAGTTATCTGCTCGGATCTCTCTTTATGCGATTTATCGCTCCTGCACCTGTTCTTCGCATGGAATATATCCCGACAAACGACGCATTAGTTGCTTTACGAGTTTTTGTGTTTTTGGTGCATTTGTGTCGTTTAACACATAATGTAGCGTTCAAAAAAGTTTTTTCCCGTGAAAAGCCGTCTCCCCTGCCGGAAATAATATGGGAGTCACCTCCCTGTAGTCTATTTGTAGTCTGGTTTTATAAAACGCGACCGTTGACTGACTTGGCACGCCCGGGGAGTTATGCTAAGATCCGGCCGCGTTAATATATCTGCGTTTTGTGACAAACGTCTTGCTCGGCGGTTCTGTACTCCATGCACCTTAACGGTGCGCGTGATTCGGGTGTAATCTGAAGCTAAACGACGTTCCGAATGTTTCCGACTTCGCCCATTTCAGCAGCGCCAATAAACGTCGTTTAGCTTAAGATTACACCCGAATCACGCGCACCGTTAAGGTGCATGGAGTACAGTACCGCCGAGCAAGACGCTTGTCACAAAACGCAGATATATTAACGCGGCCGGATCTTAGCATAACTCCCCGGGTGTGCCAAGTCAGTCAGGCGGAGTGGCGGGTGCCGTCTCTTTTTAGAGTTGAATTTTCAGCACGTCCCGAGCAGATAACTCTGCGATGACTTCCGGTAACTGTTTTCCACGGGTCACTATTTTCCACGCTACAATGCGTTGTAGCAGCCAAAAGTTACTCCCGGCCAAAAGTTACTCCGGAAGTCATCGCAGAGTTATCTGCTCGGCTTTTTCTTTATGCGATTTACCGCTCCTGCACCTGTTCTTTGCATGGAATATATCCCGACAAACGACGCATTAGTTTCTTTACGAGTTTTTGTGTTTTTGGTGCATTTGTGTAGTTTAACACATAATATAGAGTTCAAAAAAGTTTTTCCCCGTGCAAAACCGTCTCCGCTGCCGGAAATGATATGGGAGTCACCTCCCTGTAGTCTATTTGTAGTCTGGTTTTATAAAACGCGACCGTTGACGGACTTGGCACGCCCGGGGAGTTATGCTAAGATCCGGCCGCGTTAATATATCTGCGTTTTGTGACACACGTCTTGCTCGGCGGTACTGTACTCCATGCACCTTAACGGTGCGCGTGATTCGGGTGTAATCTGAAGCTAAACGACGTTCCGAATGTTTCCGACTTCGCCCATTT
>JAWQFJ010016687.1:0-5000 GCA_034096865.1 Theodoxus fluviatilis | reverse complement strand
AACACACTTCCGTCGGCTCACTCCGATCTTAAGTGTACGCCCACGTTTCCACACACATAAACACGTCTTCCACTCTCACATTCACACACACATGTACATGCGCGCGCATATACACACCCATACACACGCACACACACACGCACACACACGCGTGCGCGCACAAACACTCCTGAACGCACATTTGCTCACACAGGCATACACGCACACACACACCCATACACTCATGCGTACACTTCTCCCAATGACCTCATCTAACACGTGTTTTGTAAATGTATATGCGTGCGCGCGTGTGTGTGTGTGCACATGCTTGCAAAAGGATGTGTTTGTATGCGCGTGCGTGCGTGACTGTGTGCATTCGTAAACAAGAAGGGCAAAGCCCATACGACTCACATGCTTGACCTTGACCTTTATATGACCTTGACCTTCAGGTGACCTTCAAGGTCAAGGTCAAACAACTAAACCTACCAATGACATCATACACAAAGAAATGCTTTACACATTTTTCCTACCAAAATACATGTGACCTTGACCCAAGGTCAAGGTCATCCAAGGTCATGCAACACAAAGCTGTTAATTCAAGACATAGGAAGCACAATGGTGCTTATTGGCACTTTCTACCATGAGATATAGTCACTTTTAGTGGTTCACTACCCCATTTTGGTCACATTTCATAAGGGTCAAAGTGACCTTGACCTTGATGATATGTGACCAAATGTGTCTCATGATGAAAGTATAACATGTGCCCCACATAATTATTAAGTTTGAAACAGTTATCTTCCATAGTTCAGGGTCAAGGTCACTTCAAAATATGTATACAATCCAACTTTGAAGAGCTCCTGTGACCTTGACCTTGAAGCAAGGTCAACCAAACTGGTATCAAAAGATAGGGCTTGCTTTGACCTATATACCACTTGTAGCTAAGGTCGCCATTCTTAATAACGTGGGAGAAAATTGGGAAAATGTGAAAAATGACTGTTTTTGAGACCACATTTATGGCTCCTGTGACCTTGACCTTGAAGCAAGGTCAAGTCACTATGTATGTTTTTTGAGGCCTTGTCATCATACACCATCATGCCACATTTGGTGTTGATAGACTTAATAGTCTCCGAGAAAAATCCAACGTTTAAGTTTTTTACGGACGCCCGGACGGACGGACGGACGCCCGGACGCCCGGACGGACGGACGACACGGCTCAGTACATAGACTCACTTTTGCTTCGCATGTGAGTCAAAAAGCGAGGTGTGTGTATGTGCGCGTGTGTGCCTGCGTGCGTGTGTGGCCCTGTGTGTGTGGCCCTGTACGTGTGTATATTATTATGTATGTGTGTGGCCCTGTGTGTGTTCTTTTGTACGTGTGTGTATGCATGCGTGTGTATGCGTGCGTGCGTAAGTCCTTTACATGTGTGCCCCCGTGTGTGACTGTTTTGCAAGCGTGTTCTTGCATGTGTGCGAGTGAGCGCGCACGCTAGCGTAAGTTTGCATGTGTGCGTGTGATTTTGTTTGTGTCAGTGTGTGCATATGTGTGTGTGTGCATGCATGTATGTGCGTGTGTGTGTTTTGTGCGTGTGTTAGTCTGCGTGTGTGCATATGCCTGCCTTGCGTGCATGCGTTCGTGTTAGGCGTCAAAGGGTTCACGGGCTTGCGTCGGGCAAGTGGTTGGTGAGCGCTGCGTGTGGGGGGGAGTCGTGTGCATGTGCCTGTGCGTGCGCGGCGTCTACGGGGGATGATTGTCGATATTTGTGAGTGTATGTGCGTGCAAGCGTGGGTGTGAGTGCGTGTGTGTGACCCTGCGTGCGTGCACCATATGTCTTCTTTAGGAGGTGGGGGATGAAGACACCGAGTGGGAAGGGACTGGTCGTTAACGGAAAATCTAAGAATCTGGCAAAACCCAACGGAACTATGGCACAAGAAAAGAGTATTAAGAAATATGAAAGTTCATTCGAGTCCAGGGGAAGCGTGTCGTAAGTTGCGTGCATGGCAGGAAGAGAAAAATTGAGTTTCCTGCAGGTTTTGGTCTGTGGAGGCAGAGAAACGGGATCTTGTTCACAGCGTTGCAGAAACACTTCCTAAAGCAGGCACATCCTGCCAACCATCTGCAGAAGGATCGGAATCGTCCCTGCGTCTTGGTGTCTGCAAAACAAATGTTCCATTCTCACAGTCACTGTCAGAGCAGTACGTTTAGATTTGGGGAATATATGAAAGGCTCTCTCTCTCTCTCTCTCTCTCTCTCTCTCTCTCTCTCTCTCTCTCTCTCTCTCTCTCTCTTACGCGCGTGCTTTCTCTGTCTTTCTCTCTCTATCTCTATCTCTCGATTTCTCTGTCTCTTTCTCTTTTTCTCTGTCTCTCTCGCTCTCTGTGTCTCTGTTTGTCTGTCTCTCTCTCTCTCTCTGTATATATTTATCTCTCTCTCTCTGTCTCTCTCTCTCTCTCTCTTTGTCTCTCACTCTCTCTCACTATCTCTTACTTTCCCTCTCTCACTCTCTCATTCTCTCCTCTCCTAGCGCTCTGGTCAGCCGAGCAACACGCTTCACTTCGCTCCCGACGATTCTTTCTGTACACCCTGTGTGTTCGGGGTAAGAATTGACCCATCGCGTCTCCCTACGCGATTCGTAAGAGGCGAATAACTAGGGACACCGTGACTGGATTACGTTTACTCTAAACTGTTCTGGTGATCTTCGTGCTTGATGACCTTACATAGCCTACAAAGGCTGACAGGCCGTAAAACACTATCCATCCATCCATTCTTCGTCTACAATCTGTCAAGTTTAACGAAATGCCAGTTACTGGACTTCCAGCCACTGTAGAGGGTGCCCTCTCAACTTTGCTTGCAACGGAGAATTTGACTTCGTGGTAAATTGATGGTACGGCGAGCAACGCAGTAGTCGTGCTACGCTTCACGCAAGGGCAGCCATTACCGGACAGCAACAGTGCTCGTGGAACATGGAGACGGAAGCCGCCAGCGCAGCTACGTCGAGACAGCCAACAGGCTGAACAACATTGTGAGTGGAAAATACTCGTTCCTTCTGTTGAACCGCTCGAAACACGTGAACGAAGTACTCCTTGTGCTGCTGCCGAAATTACTCTCCAGTCCCATCACACGACAACTCCGGTTGACTTTTCAACTTGGACCTCTGATCTTCCGGCATATGAACAGGGTGGAGTCCAGGACAAGATGGGTCCAGGACAAGATCTTGGAACCAGCTGAGGTGAAAGACTCTAACTTAACATGTTATAAACCGTCGCCAGCTTGCACTGACAACACATCTGAGAATGACCTTCCAATCGGAGTGAGGGAGATACTTCGCGAAATCCGACATGTTAGCACCACTGTCCAGTCATGCAGAGATATTTTTTCAGACAAGAGCACTACAGAGCAGGGCATGAAGGATCGGGACTCTTCGGCTAATCGGTCGATTCCGTCTCATGCTCACCTGAGAGACAGACAACGGCCTGCTCCCCAGAGACGACCCACGCAAGTACGTCCACCAGACGCAGCCCCAGCCAGCAATCGCGAATGCAACAGTAGCCATGGAGATGGAGACAGGCCGACACTGAGACGGCAGCAGCCAAGGCCAAAACCATGTTTCACGCGTTTTAACTTGTGACTCTGGCTTGTTCCCGCGTACGCGCCCCAGACAAGACTGGTTACCGGTCTTGAATTCATTGTCATCGTTGTCTGCTCGTGTAATACATTTGCAATGGGCCCGAGGCCTAAGCAAGATATGATTCGTTCGCTCGTTCGCTCATTCTCTCACTCTCTATATTTCTGTCTTTATTTCTCTCTCATTTTTCTGTCATTCTCTCTCTCTCTCTCTCTCTCTCTCTCTCTCTTTGTCTCTGTCACTCTGTCTCTCTCTGTCACTTTGTCTGTCTCTGTCACTTTGACTGTCTCTGTGACTGTATGTCTGTCTCTGTGTATATCCGTCTGTTCGACCGTCCGTCGGTCGGTCGGTCGGTCGGTCGGTCGGTCTGTGTATTCGTTTGTCCGTCTGTCCTGTGTGTCTGTCTGCACAGCATATGTGAAATACACACCAGTTGTGTGTCCTCCTTCCACGTCCTTCCAGGCTGGAAGAACAGGGGGCAGCATGGCAGGCCGAGGCAGGTTACCGTCTGTCAACAAACAGCAGTGCTCACTGGGACAGTTTTTCTTCCAGTGGCCATGGCAGGACTGGCCTTTCAAGGAAATCTTCTTCTACACGTTATACATCCAAAGTGTTCCTGGAATTCTCTGTAGAAGTACATGTCGTCCATTGATTGAAATGTCGAGAAACCAATAGGTGCGAAAATACAAGCAAAAAGATGCAAAACAAGCAATGAAAGATAAATCAAATGACTAATGCTCTCTGTGTTTTAGTTGATTTGATTTGTCTATGAATCATTTTCTGATTATCTTGGAAGGCTACGCAGGATACAAAATACCGTCACAGCAAAACTGCAAGAATAGAAGCAATGACTACATTGGACTTTCTATTAGAATTCTAGTTTATCAACAAATGTGTGCATGCGCACGTGCATGATAGAGACAGAGACAAAGAGAAAGAGAGCTAAAGGGAGGGAGGGAGAGGGAGAGAAAGAGAGAGAGAGAGAGAGAGAGAGAGAGAGAGAGAGAGAGAGAGAGAGAGAAGGGAGGGAGGGAGGGAGGAAGAGAGAAAGAGAGAGAGAGAGGGGAGGGGGAGGGAGGAAGTAGGAACGTCAAACGGATGGATGGTGTTTTACGGCCTATCAGCCTTTGAAGGCTATGCAAGAAATTTGAGCACGAAAAGCATGCGATTAGAGTAGGCGCAAATCGAAGCACGATGTCCTTAGATATTTGCCTCATTCAAATCTCGTAGTAAGTCGCGGTAGGTTTCTTCTGACCCCCAACCCAGAGAGAGAGAGAGAGAGAGAGAGAGAGAGAGAGAGAGAGAGAGAGAGAGAGAGAGAGAGAGAGAGAGAGAAAGAGAGAGAAAGAAATAAACAGAGAGAGAGACAGAGAGAGTAGAAACTCCCACATACATAAGA
>JAWQFJ010016686.1:0-10011 GCA_034096865.1 Theodoxus fluviatilis | reverse complement strand
AGTACTTCACCTCTTTCTTTGACGCAAATTTGAGCATCGGCGACGCCCTGGCTTTCAGTGTTGCTGATTTTTCTTGTCTGTCTTGGAGAACCCTGTCCCATGTTTGTAAACAATTAGGCTACTGCCTGGAATGAGTACGTCTACAGCTAGGACATCAAGACCCCCTAACTTCAACCAAAGACGCTAGCGACAACACATGACAATTCCGACAGCTCTCACCACAGACACATTTCCAAATACCAACGTACAGCAGCGCTAAAGGTGTCAAGAAAAACACACACGCTACCAGACAGACTGATACAAGCACCACGACAGTTACACAAAGAATGCAACAACGCGCTCGTACACACTCTGACATTCACTCAGGCTGTCTCTGGAAAGACTGACAGTTACAGCTGGAGATGACAGCATGCAAAGAGTCAGACACACACACAGCAGTCGCCACGCTGTAGCCATGCGTGCAGCAGACAACATTGATCTGTCCTCTCAAACCCCGACGCTTCCGCCACAATGTTGGGCCATTTCAGCCCTACCACCAGGTGGCAGCAGTGGGCAGTCAGGAGTGGTCACTCACCTGTGGGGAGGGGGATTTCCAGCTCTACATCGAACAGATCTACACTGATGTTGTCCTGCACAGTGGTCCGTGTGGACTGCTCTGTATCTACGGCTCTCTGGGAGACCTCTGAAAAGCAACACGAGACAGTTCGCACTAAAAACATATAGCGTCAAATTATGAAGACTCGTAAATATGCGTTTCATCTGACTTTCGACAGGGGCATATGACACACTCATAAACGAAAACCATCATTTTACAAACATCCACCTAGATGCCAAAACTTACACACTCATGCACACACACACACACATACACACGCACACACATACACACACACGCACACACACACACACACACACACACACACACGCACGCACACACGCACAAACACACACACAAAGAGAGAGAAGATGAGAGAAAGAGAGAAGATGAGAGAAAGAGAGAGGAAAGAGGAGGCGGAGGGAGGAGGCGGAGGAAAGGGGGCGTTGGAAAAGGAGAGTAAAGGAGAGAAAGAGAGAGATAATAACATACTTGAGAAGAGACAGGCCATATGAGAACAAGAAGGGCCAAACCCATACGACTCACATGCTTGACCTTGACCTTTACATGACCTTGATCTTCAGGTGACCCTCAAGTTCAAGGTCAAACAACGAAACCTAGCAATGACATCATACACTAAGAAATGCTTTACACATTTTTCCTACCAGAATACATGTGACCTTGACCCAAAGCTCCAAAGCCGATGTTTCTACTGGAAGAAGGAACATTTAGTAGCTCTATGCCTACGGCGCTACGTCATGTCACATTATCTCTAAAGCAGAAACGCAGCAGCGATGTTGTTTTGCTTTCTTTCACATTTACACCGTTCTCTTTCTGAACTTGTGCAAGACTACTCACAGTTCCAGTGTGTTTGCTGCGGGGAGACATACGCGGATGCGAGCAACTATAACGAAACATTGAATCCAAATCAAATTTGTCAAAAATGTATTTCGAACTTGTCAACGAAACCTCTTGCTATCTCGTGTAAAGCAAATTAACTAACACAAACGAAGTGTGACCGCAGTATACCGCAGGCATATATTTCAATACAGAAAATACTCTATAGCAGGGATTCTGCTGTTTGTTTGTTGTTATTTTGTTAAAGAAAGTTTTATTGAACAAATTAGAAGTACATTTTACGAAGAGAGTGAAAGAAAGCATATAATTATATCTCTCTTGATTGTTCAATTCAGTTGAAACGTAACACTGATAACTGTTCTTACCACAATCGGTAATAATTGTTTGCCATGAAGTAAAACGACTTTCCAGACAAATAGGCCTATAATAATGATATGTATACAACTGTATAAATCAACAAGTAGCTTATCAATATCTCCTTCCTGGAGAATGAACATCAGAACGGCGACTGAAAGCGACCCCTGCGTCAAGACGTTTATTGAAGCTGTTTTAAAGACAGCACCTACTTGGGACTCGCAATGGCGCTAGCAGGCAAGGAACGACCATGGCACATGAGAGATCGGACAGCGAGAGAGATGCGCCAGATGACGCAGGTATCGCAACTGAACCCACGCTTTGTGGAGGAGGATAAGGAATGATAGATATAGAAAGCTTCGAGAAAATGCTTAAAGTGTCCTGGATGAAAACGCTTATTGTGCGATAACACTACCCGTAACTATATCTCATTGACAGACAACAATGTAAAGTGATATTATAGGCAGAGGAATATATCGATCCTAAAGTTGTTGCTGGACTCAATCCTTTCTGGAAAGAAGTAATGAGTCATTGGTAAAGAGTTCATAATGAAGATTGATCAATCATCCACAATACAGCAGAACGAGTAGAAAAAAGTATACTTACTTATGCTCAAAATGAGGAGAGGCACAACGATGCCGGGGAGCATCATAAGAACCACCTCTACTGAGAAGCAAGGGAAAGAGTTGACGTCACAAGTACATCTACGTCATGACGCATGCATGCGTGTAGCGTGGAAAATAGTGACCCGTGGAAAACAGTTACCGGAAGTCATCGCAGAGTTATCTGCTCGGCTCTCTCTTTATGCGATTTATCGCTCCTGCACCTGTTCTTCGCATGGAATATATCCCGACAAACGACGCATTAGTTGCTTTACGAGTTTTTGTGTTTTTGGTGCATTTGTGTCGTTTAACACATAATGTAGCGTTCAAAAAAGTTTTTTCCCGTGAAAAGCCGTCTCCCTGCCGGAAATAATATGGGAGTCACCTCCCTGTAGTCTATTTGTAGTCTGGTTTTATAAAACGCGACCGTTGACTGACTTGGCACGCCCGGGGAGTTATGCTAAGATCCGGCCGCGTTAATATATCTGCGTTTTGTGACAAACGTCTTGCTCGGCGGTTCTGTACTCCATGCACCTTAACGGTGCGCGTGATTCGGGTGTAATCTGAAGCTAAACGACGTTCCGAATGTTTCCGACTTCGCCCATTTCAGCAGCGCCAATAAACGTCGTTTAGCTTAAGATTACACCCGAATCACGCGCACCGTTAAGGTGCATGGAGTACAGTACCGCCGAGCAAGACGCTTGTCACAAAACGCAGATATATTAACGCGGCCGGATCTTGCATTAACTCCCCGGGTGTGCCAAGTCAGTCAGGCGGAGTGGCGGGTGCCGTCTCTTTTTAGAGTTGAATTTTCAGCACGTCCCGAGCAGATAACTCTGCGATGACTTCCGGTAACTGTTTTCCACGGGTCACTATTTTCCACGCTACAATGCGTCTAAATACCATGCGCAGCCGGCTGTAGATTGGTCGCGAGACATCCATTTCGCGCCGTTTTCTGTCGATTGGTTACTTATCAAGAGGATCCACTGTATCCTTGCGCGTTGCTTTTGATACTGACGTATTCAAATGTCGGTGTTTCCAGAACGTACTTTTTTCAATCTTATCGAAATGTTCATGTACAGATGAGCAAAGTATGGATTATCATTTATTTAATACATTTGTTGAGAAGAACCGATTATGTTGCAAATTGCGCGTGTAAAGAACTGCTGTGACCAAAATGTCCACGTTGCCGAATGTTTTCCAGCAGCCGATCGGCAAAAGCAAAGCAGTAAAATAAGAAGCGCGCATTTCTCTGTAGACAACTAATCAGCGGCTGGCTTTGTCCGATATTTAGTCACGGTTCACAAATGCATTGTCTGATCTATCTAGCAGTTCATTCTCTCAGGCAGACATGCATATAGCGTGAGCGTGTGTGCGCTCACACGCACGCTCGCGCACGCACACATACACACATCACACACACACACACACACACACACACACACACACACACACACACACACAAGCACGACGCACGCACGCACACACCTTTGCTAGACTACACCTCCTGTGGGGAAGATTCGACCAACTGCAACAAAACATCAAATGCAAATCAAAATTGTCAAATTTGCATTTCCAACGCTATGTAAATAGCTTGCTGTCTCGTGTCAAAGCAATGGAACCAGAAGTAATGTCTGGTCGCAGTACAACTACAAGGCACAAGGACTATAGGCAAATGTTTCAAAACGTAAAAAGTACAGTAAGATTCTTAATTGGGTTCCCTCGTCATCTTGTGCTACCATCAGTAGTCGGAATGCATGTATGCACCCTTCACACGATCACCTCCCGATAATATCTCACTCGTATGACTGTTTTAGTTGACCTTAATAACGTCTGGACATGGCTTCTGAACGTGTGTTTCATAATTTCTTTGTTTTAAAGTACAGCATTGAAACATCTTAAATCTGTCCAGAACTCATCATTTCTAACACACGATTAAAAATAATTTGGATGGAAAATTATCACGATAATAACACCAAATGCACCTTTTAAAAAGTTTTCTCTTTTCTTCCTTTTTAAAACATTTTATTTACGGAAAGAAAGAAATTGGGGGAGGAGGTATACATTGCAGTTCTCATCATCATCAACATCAATCATCAACATCAATCGTCATCATCATCATCATCATCATCATCATCATCATCATCATCATCATCATCATCATCATCATCATCATCATCATCATCATCATCATCATCATCTTCCCTGTACTGTCATGAATTCGTTCCTAGACAAACAAGTGATCTAATTAACAAGAACAGCAAAGAAGCAAGTCTGCTGAGTAGTCAGGGGTGGATGGGAAGGGCTGGGGTGGGGGGTGGGCGGTGGGGGGTGGGGGATTTGGGGATTTATCTCCTTATAGCCGAAAAAAGAACGAAAGAGAAAGAGATGTATTATAAAGTTGTTGAGAGAGAGAGAGAGAGAGAGAGATATTGATTCTTTATTTGCGGCCGACAACCCATTGTTGAAGATGAATAGATTTACAAGTTAAAAACGAAGTATGCAATGCGTAAGATTCTCTACTATACACAACGTGTGGGGAAAGCACATGACTTTGAAAAATACAAACATCAAGATTTCCTAGAAGTATAATGGGTAAATGTACATTGGAATAAAAAGTAAGATATCGCGTTAGTTGCGTTACTCTTTACCCTGCGTGTTTGAAGCAGTGTCTTGCAGTTTCTGCAGGCGTCTTTGGAACGCATAATGAACAAACATTGCGACGTCACGGATCTTCCGTTCGTCTTTTCCCTTCATCAAGTAGGTTATACTGAAATGAACATTTTGCATATGTTTTGACGATTACTTTTGTCTAATGTCATAGTATTCTGGACAGTACATTAAGAAGTGAATTTCGCATTCGATTTGACTGCAATTACATACAGGGCACTTCAAGACATTATCTGCTCTTGTCGACCGTGAATTAATTCTCAAAGTTGTGCATCCTACACGGAACCGTGCCAAAGCATCACGAAATTTTTTATGTTCATACAAGACAAGTAATGTTCACATGAAAATGAATCTTTAAAACATCTATAGAAATCAAATCTAAAGCTATAGGTAATTCTCGAATTCCACTCCAGCAGATAAAAATCCCGTAATTTCTGTCTATGACACCTAATCAAACCCTTCTAGTTTTGAGTGCCACCATTGATCCATACATAAGCAAAGCCTAGTTTAGATAGACATGTTTGTACAGACTTTGCCCAGTTCATCCTCTCGGGCAAATTTGATCGGATCAACATTAGGTATGCTTGCTTTGCTATACTTGAATCGGGCATCTTGCACACTCGTAGCCAATACTTGACAGCTTGAAGCGTGGTTGTAACGAATAAGGGATACCTGCCCAACTCACTGTAACATATTGTATTGGGAGATTTCAGGTCCACATTAAGAAAACGCTTGCACACAAAAGTATGGGCTTTTTCAATGTTCTCCCTTCTGGCCTGTGAGCCATATAATAGAGATGGTTGAACTTGGGCATCAAAGAGTTTAAAAAACACGGTGACACTTTGTGTGTGTAAATTCCTCATTGTCTGTATCAAGTCCAACGTTTTGTGTTTTGCTCCTAACACTTGACAGTCGAGGGTTGTCGATAGTGATAGTTTTGTTGTGAAAACCAAACCCAAATATTTGTACTGGTTCACTACCTCCAGCTTGTCACCGTCTATGGTCCATCGCTCTCCTTTGCCTAGATAATCGCCCCTTCTAAAAACCATCACTTTAGTCTTGTCATCCTAATCCATCATGCCAAATTGGGTGTTGATAGACTTAATAGTCTCCGAGAAAGAGAAAGAGAGAGAGAGAGAAAGAGAGAGAGTGAGGGAGAGTGAAAGAGAGAAAAAGAGAGAAAGAGAGAGAAAGAGAGAGAGAGAGAGTGAGAGAGAGAAAGAGAGAGAAAGAGAGAGTGAGAGAGAGTGAGAGAGAGAGAAAGAGAGAGAGAAACAGAGAGAGAAAGAGAGAGAGAGAAAGAGAGAGAGTGAGAGAGAGAGAAAGAGAGAGAGAGAGAAAGAGAGAGAGAAAGAGAGAGTGAGAGAGAGAGAGAAAGAAAGAAAGAGAGAGAGAAGGGAGAGAGAAAGAGAGAGAGACAGAGAGAGAGAGTGAGAGAGAGAGTGAGAGAGAAAGAGAAAGAGAGAAAGAGAGAGAGAGAAAGAGAGAGATAGAAAGAGAGAGAGGGAGAAAGAGAGAGAGAGAGAGAAAGAGAGAGAAAGAGAGAGAGAAAGAGAGAAAGAGAGAGAGAAAGAGAGAGAGAAAGAGAGAGAGAGAGAGAGAAAGAGAGAGAGAGAAAGAAAGAAAGAGAGAGAGAAGGGAGAGAGAAAGAGAGAGAGACACAGAGAGAGTGAGAGAGAGAGTGAGAGAGAGAGAGAGAAAGAGAGAGAGATCCAAGAGTAGTACTCAAAGTCAAGAACAAGGCAGTCTATTCTCCACTGACTACCGCCTTTGACGAGATTCCAGTGATGTGTAGTGAGTGCATGTCTAGTAAACGGCCTCACAAAACAGACACGATTTGTTTTCAAAGAAAGCATTTATTACTTCAAACATACTTCGAACATTTTGTTTGGGGGGAGAAAGGGGGAAGGGGGGAGGGAGAAAAGGGGAGGTGGGGAGAGAACATCTTTAAAAAAATTTAAAGCTAACGACTAATAATACTAAAAATAAGACTAAAAATAAACTGTAATAGGGCTTGTGACGTGCTCGTTCTTTACGTTAATTTAACTCATCCCAACTGAATAAATTAAATGGCTTGTTTCAATGTCTAGGGGTAAAATCTTGGAGAACCAATGCACGCACCTTCATTTCCTCACTCAAACTACTGATGTAAACTGTCTGACAGTAAAGAAATGGCAAAACCAGTATCAATATTCAAATGGATATTTTAATCATTCATCTGCAATCACCCTAGAAAGGGGAAAGGGCGTCAAGCGCCACAAAATTCATCAAATGCAATCATAGTTAAACAAGGATTCAGCAGTCATGACAAAACTCGCGAGGAGGGAAAACAAACATGGAAAATAAACGTCTGCCCTGAGCCAAATAAAAGAACAATGTACTTATCTGACCTCTGGATGAAACCGTGGAGCAGTTGTTGCACGGGCTTAACCCCCACGCCTAATGCGTGCTACACAGGGGTTGAGAAACAGGGGGGGAGGGGTTTGAGTGCACCGACATTGCAGCCGGTGACTCGGGAAATTCACCACAACGATGAAAAAACACGGAGACTCGCCATTCTCTCTGGTGTTCTAGTTCGGGTTCATAGAGATGGAGGGGACTTGGTCTTTCTTCGTCATTTCTGCAGAGGAGTCGGTTCTTCTGCGAGACAGGCCGCCTCGCTTCAGGCAAGCAGGCAAGCAGGCCGGCAGGCAGGCAGGCAAGCAGGCAATCCACCACTTCATCACCCCACTGGCAAGGGGGTTTTCTTCTAGTCGGTTCCGGGCGGGCTGCGGCTTTTCTCCGCTATCATTCTCCTTACTTCTTATCATTACATGGCCACCGCCAAGGGAAAAACACCTATCCTAAGCAGGGCGCCAGCATCTTCGAGGATTCTGCTTTGCTAAAAAATAAATGTAATGGCGCCCTGAACATTCTGCAACACTTGCTTAAATGCACTCTCTGACGTCACGCTGTTCACTCTGTCCAATCCCCACAGCTCATCCCACTCCGCTCTGATTGATCAGTTCACTAGCTGAAAGTCATAGATTGGTTGACGTGAAAACGCCAGTGGAGTCCACAACTCCTAACACATCCAAGTCACTCTCCTTACACAGGGGTCATTTCTCTGCTAACACCGGCTCAGGGCAAGGAAAAAATCACTAAGGCTACGGCTCAGCAGACACCTGGTAATAATAATAATAAACAGAAGATATGGAAAACGTTGTCTCGCCACACCTCCCTTCCACAATGAGAAAAATGTTATGGGTATGACATTTTTCACAACTACTAATACAATCAAGAAAACAGCACAAACTCTCCCTAACAACAGGAACACCTCAAAACTCCTTCCCAAAAAATGGCAGAACACAAAACTTCACCTGTGTTGGCGGGGAAGTACACAAGAAGAGACAACAACTTCAAAATCAAGCACCAGCCAACCACCTGACCATCACACTGGCCCACAAAACTCTCACACTCCACCCATCACATTCTCTGCACAGCACACTCCAATAAACAGCCAAACACATCAACTCTTTCTCATTCCCACACCCATTCATTCCTCTCTCTAAATCTAGCCTTTCTTTCTCTTCCTCCAGTCAAACCATTTTCTCTCTCTGTGGCTCGCCTCTCCGAGACTCACACCACCACACGCAATTTCTCTCATCTCCATTCCTTCCTCTCCTCCATCGTCCAACTCCACACCAGTCTTCCCATAAGACTCATGCTCAACTTCCGCACACTTCCTCTTCCGCCGGGTGGAACGCATCAACACCCCACTCTCAGTCTCATCCTTCAACTTCTCCCTCTTCTTCCGGGTGGAACACATCAACACCCCCCTCTCAGTCTCATCCTTCAACTTCTCCCTCTTCTTCCGGGTGGAACACATCAACACCCCCCTCTCAACTTCACACTTCCCATACAGGACTCCGAACACTACATGCCCAACTTCCATCTCTTCCTCTCTCATACACTTGTCCTCTCCCTCCACTTCTTCCTCTCTCACCCACTTGTCTTCTCCTCCCACTTCTTCCTCTCTCACACACTTGTCTTCTCCCTCCACCTTCACCACTGACACTTCTCTGTCTCTATCCCTGACTATGTCTCTGTCCCTGACTACGTCTCTGTCCCTGACTACGTCTCTGTCCCTGACTACGTCTCTGTCCCTGACTACGTCTCTGTCCCTGACTACGTCTCTGTCCCTGACCCTGTCTCCGACTCTGACCCTGTCTCCGACTCTGACCCTGTCTCCGACTCTGACCCTGTCTTCGACTCTGACCCTGTCTTCGACTCTGACCCTGTCTCCGACAATCCCCACTCTCTCCAACGAGCGACAAGCAACCATCTCACTGTCCTCACTCACATCACCCTCAGGCATCTCACCCGCCACGTCTCTACTCTCAACCTCCACTTCTCTCAGTGGGCACACTTCACACCTCTCTGACCCCAGCAAAACACCACTGTCTCCCAACTCACTCTTCTCCATTAAACCTCCAAGCACTAAGGGCTCACAAGGGAGAACTCCATTCCCTTCCTCACACTGACTCTTCTCAATAGCAACAACATCCTCACAAGCAACAATCTCCTCACACTGACTCTCCTCAGTAGCAACAACCTCCTCACACTGACTCTCCTCAGTAGCAACAACCTCCTCACACTGACTCTCCTCAGTAGCAACAACCTCCTCACACTGACTCTCCTCAGTAGCAACAACCTCCTCACACTGACCCGCACTGCCAATGCCAGACAACACAACTCTCTCCCCAATGCTGGACATTCCACAATCTTCAACAGCATCACTTCGCACCAGCAAAACTGCCGCACTGGTATCACTCAACACAGTGTCACACCGCTTTCGAGGAGATACACACGGAACGAAACATTCCTCAACTCTCTCTCTCTCCTGGCAGAGTGTATGATTCTCCCAGAACGGTCTACTCCACTCAGACGCTA
>JAWQFJ010016685.1:12500-21908 GCA_034096865.1 Theodoxus fluviatilis | reverse complement strand
ACAGATTGTCCAAGCGTCAGAAGGGAGCAATGCCACGGAATGGTCTTCAGGAGAATGTATTTTGCTTGCAAAGCAGCATAAGCAATCTTCTCCACTCATCTTCCTCCCTCACTGTAGCTTTCTTTGACATCAAGGACGCCTTTGGAAGCATCGACCATCAATTCATGATCAGAGAGCTGGTCGCCGCTGGATACCCTCAGGCGTTCATCGACATCACAACTGATATCTACAGAAAGTCTACCTTCCAGGTGAAATCAGGAGGAAAACTCACGAGACCCATACAGCGAGGGAAGGGCATTATCCAGGGGTGCCCTTGGAGCGTCATTATTTTCCAGCAAGGAATAGACAAGTGGCTCCGGTGGATAGAGCATCCATACCCTGACTTGTGCATCCCAAATCCGGTGCAGGGCTATGTGGACGATATTTGCGTCACAAGCACTGACATACAACAAATGAAAGAAGCAGTAAGAAAAACTGAGGAGTTCATGCAAGCAGCAGGAATGCAAGTAAAACATCAGAAATGCGCAGTTCTCCATGGAAGAAGAACGGGGAACAACTGGAACAAGAAAGACAAGACCAGTGATGCACAACTCCTCATTCAAGGATCCTCACTCCCACTGTACTCCAAAGATCAGCCGTACTGTTATCTCGGCTATGACATCAACCTGAGCAACACCGCAGCAACATCGCAAGCAGAAAGAGTAGCAGAGGAGTTCAAGAATACCCTGAAGAAAATCGACGCATCCCCCCTGCCAGTGACAGCGAAGCTTCAGGCGGTAAACATCATGGGATCTTCTAGACTGAACTTTTATTTCTCAAATCTCACTTTCACAGTGAAGTGCCTGGACGAACTGGAGAACGAAATTGTCAGAAATGTGAGGAAATGGCTCCAGCTGAACAATTCATCCAATCGACACTTCATGTTCTGTCCCAGGGGAGAAGGCGGACTCGGTCTGATAAACCCTCACGCCATCTACAACGCGACGCGGTTGTCCTTCACCTTGTCCGTGTTGAATAGTGATGATAGGCAGGTGCGAGAAACGGCCCGAACGTCACTCAAGCTACATATGGATAAGCGCAAAGTGCCGCAAGCGTCGCCAGACGAAGAAAATGCGTTCGCAGGTTTTCGCACCAACGCTGCAGGAAAAATCCAGAAGAATAGCAGAGTAAACTGGGCGAAATCAGATTGGGTGCACGTGAACGAAATCTGCATGCGCGAGAAAGCACGTCTTCTAAAAGACTCCGAAGATCGCTTCGCGTTACACGTGGAAGTAGATGAGGATGTCAGTGTGATGACCCGTGACAGACAGAGTGCCTCCACTATCATCAAGCGCAAGCACCTGGCCGAGCACGCTGAGGCATGGGGAGAGAAGCACTCCCAGGGCAGAATCCAAAGAGAGGCAACCGCAGCAGACCACAAGCTGTCGTCCGCTTTCCTGCTGAACACGAAACTGAAAGACAGTGTCGTGCGCTTTGTCGTGAGGGGTAGGCTGCAACTCCTCCAGTGCAACAGTCTTCTTGCGACCTACTACCCCCAGTTGTATTCTAGGTCCTGTGCACTGTGCAATCATCCAAGCGACACAGCGTCTCACATTTTGAATGGATGCACGAAATACCAGAAGCTGTACCAAGCGAGGCACAACCGAATCGTAGAACTCATTTGTAAGAACTTGCCTCAGACAGATTCGTGCATCGTGCTCAAGGACAGCGTGGTGTCTCCGCAGCTGTTCCACGGCAATACCCCCTTCGTGTCCACAACAACAAGACCAGACATCACGCTTATTCGAGAAGAAAATCACGAAGTGCTGCTTGCAGAGATAGCAGTTCCTTTTGACGCTCACATCGACACTTGTTACAACAAGAAGTTCGAAAAATACATCCAGTTGTGTCAGGAAATCACCGCACTGGGATATCGTTGCCGAGTAATCGTGATCGTGGTCGGCAGCCTGGGCACTGTTCACCAGCGGGTGGTGCCAGGCCTGCAACTGCTGGGAATCCCGCGCTATTCGTCGAAGTGGCTGGCACGATACCTCAGCATCAGCGCGATCCTGGGATCGCTTTCTGTGTGGCAGAAAAGGTGCTGTGAACTGAAAAGAAAAACTCCCCACGCCCATGACTCTCTGGCATTCGCGAATGACTCATGATCAAACCCGCGCGCGTTCATTGTAACTTCGCGTTATTCCGCGGTGCCGTAACACAGAAGTTTTGAACAACTGTCCATTGGTCTTCCTGTTGAGTCAAATCCTGCTCTTGTATTGCAAGATGTGATGTCGGAAAAATCGTGCTATTTCAGGATAGCAAATATTGTATGCATAATATTTGTCGCAAATTCCTGAATAAAACTGGTTTATATGTATGTATGTATGTATGTATGTATGTATGTATGTATGTATGTATGTGTATGTATGTATGTATGTATGTATGTATGTATGTATGTATGTATGTATGTATGTATGTATGTATGTATGTATGTATGTATGTATGTATGTATGTATGTATGTATGTATGTATGTATGTATGTATGTATGTATGTATGTATGTATGTATGTATGTATGTATGTATGTATGTATGTATGTATGTATGTATGTATGTATGTATGTATGTATGTATGTATGTATGTATGTATGTATGTATGTATGTATGTATGTATGTATGTATGTATGTATGTATGTATGTATGTATGTATGTATGTATGTATGACCGGAGATGGAGAGAAGAAACAAACGGACGAGATTAAATCAGAGTTCACAGCCCTATTGCAGAAGATCTCTGTCTCACCGCTGCCTGTGAATAAAAAAAATGGAAGCTGTAAATGTTATCGCGACGTCCAAATTGAATTTTTACCTCAGCAATATGTGGCTATCAGAGAAATTGCTGAAGGAGATGGAAGATGAGATTGTCGAATTCGTCCGCGACCAGCTGAAGCTCAACTGTTCTTCAACTAGATGCCACATTTTTACACCAAGAAAAGAGGGCGGATTGGGTCTACTAAAACCCAAGACTATTTACCACGCTAAAAAGGTGTCATTCTTCCTGTCTGCCCTGAACAGTGATGACAGACAAGTGAGGGAGAGAGCAAGGGATAGCCTTCACCTGCATATGAAGAAGAGGAAAGTTCCACCCGCGACAGCTGAAGACGACAACTTTGCAGGGTACAAGATTGACGACAGGAAAAGATTCGAGAAGAATAGCAAGGTGAACTGGCCGCGATCTAGTTTCGTCGAACTTAATGAGCTCTGCCTGCGTCTGGGGATTTGTTTTGACTTTGATGCAGAGAGGGACGAGTTCGCGGCAGTCGTCCAAGCAGAAGATGATGACTGTATTTCCCTACGTTTCACCGACCCGCCAAGTCTCTACACTGCTCTGAAGAAAAAAGAGATAGCGCGAGATCTCGACCACTGGCGCAGCCTACAACAACAGGGCGGACTGTTACGTGAAGCTTTTCCTGCAGCGGACATGACGTGTTCATACCCCCACCTGACCAACAGTAATATCAGCGACCAGCTCACCAAATTCGTCACCAAAGGGAGGCTACAGCTCTTAGAAACTAACGCTGTTAACAACACCTACTACCCGAACTCCTACCCTAGAGCATGCTCGCTGTGTGGTTTCCACTCGGACACAAACTCCCATGCGTTGAACGGCTGTGGCAAGCTGAAGGGTTTGTACATAGAAAGACACAATAGATGTGTACACCTTGTGCGGAAAGAACTTGAAAAGACAATACTGACGGAGTTTTGCGAGATTTACGAGAACCAGCAGGTCGCAATGGAAGGCCTGGAGTTGGTAGGATCATGCAAACCCGATCTATGCGTGATAGACCACCTCAATTCCGTTGCCTTTATTGTCGAGATTGCCAACCCATTTGACAATTTTGTGGACAAGTGTTATCAACAATAAATTCCACAAATATATGCCTTTGTGTTTCTCACTCAGTGATGCTGGTTTCTACACTCGAGTTGTAATTCTCGTAATTGGATCTCTAGGCACTGTACATCATCGGTTCGTCAAAGGTCTACTGATGCTGGGTTTGTCTAAGCGCCAGGCTAAGGGCCTAGCCAAATATCTCAGCTTGTCTGTAATGATAGGGTCCAGACGTGCCTGGGCAAGAAGGGGCTTTTTGCTGGAGCGAGGACAGCAAAAGTAAATGTAGTAGTAATGGTGCATACTTCTGTTTTCTCTCCATGAGTACATGAGCAGGCATCGCAAACGTATGGTGGATTTACGAGTGGACCAGACACTCACTTGCATGGCTTGTGTTTTTGCGGATATGTCATTATTTTGTGCAATTTTCTGCAATAAAGTGATTTGATATGTATGTATGTATGTATGTATGTATGTATGTATGTATGTATGTATGTATGTATGTATGTATGTATGTATGTATGTATGTATGTATGTATGTATGTATGTATGTATGTATGTATGTATGTATGTATGTATGTATGTATGTATGTATGTATGTATGTATGTATGTATGTATGTATGTATGTATGTATGTATGTATGTATGTATGTATGTATGTATGTATGTATGTATGTATGTATGTATGTATGTATGTATGTATGTATGTATGTATGTATGTATGTATGTATGTATGTATGTACCTATGCCATGTGGTAAATGCATACACAGAAGAGAGAGAGGGGGGAATTGGGGGGAGATAGGGGGAGAGAGAGAGAGAGAGAGAGAGAGAGAGAGAGAGAGAGAGAGAGAGAGAGAGAGAGAGAGAGAGAGAGAGAGAGAATCCCACAGGGTGGCAGAGACAAGCTGACGGACAGAGCCGGACAGACAGATGGACAGACATATGGGTGGATGGAGGGACGGACAGACAATGACGGAGAGACTATGAGTGGTACAGAATGAAGTACAGAGAAACAGAGAAATACAGAGAGAGTGGAAGAGAATTTAAGAGATATAGTTACATATAGAGAGGGCCAAATGCAATCATACATGGCGAATGTTGTATAATAGAATAACGTCATAAAGCTCCAACATGCTCAGTTATCCATGAGGCCATCGAAGTGGAAGGTGGTAACGCTTGCATTCCTTTGATATTGCTCTTGATGAATGTAATCAATTTCCTGCAATAAAGTGTTTTGATATGTATGTATGTATGTATGTATGTATGTATGTATGTATGTATGTATGTATGTATGTATGTGTGTGTGTGTGTGTGTGTGCGTGTGTGTGTGTGTTGTGTGTATGTATGTATGTGTGCGTGCGTGCGTGCATGCATGCATGCATGTATGTATGTATGTATGTATGTATGTATGTATGTATGTATGTATGTATGTATGTATGTATGTATGTATGTATGTATGTATGTATGTATGTATGTATGTATGTATGTATGTATGTATGTATGTATGTATGTATGTATGTATGTATGTATGTATGTATGTATGTATGTATGTATGTATGTATGTATGTATGTATGTATGTATGTATGTATGTATGTATGTATGTATGTATGTATGTATGTATGTATGTATGTATGTATGTATGTATGTATGTATGTATGTATGTATGTATGTATGTATGTGTGTATGTATGTATGTATGTATGTTTGTATGCATCATGCATGCATGCATGCATGCATGTATGTACGTACGTACGTATGTACATGCGTACGTATGTACGTACGTACGTACGTATGTATGTATGTATTTATGCATGTATGTTTGTGTGTGCGTGCGCGCGTGCGTGCGTGCTCGCGCACGCGTGTTTGTGTGCAGTATGCAATGGACGCTGTGCAATGTATGGTATGCAATGTATGGAATGCAATGTATGGTATGCAATGTATGGTATGCAATGTATGGTATGCAATGTATGATGCGCAGCATATGGTATGCAATATATGGTATGCAATGTATGGTATGCAATGTATGGTATGCAAAGTAAGGTATGCAATGAATGGTGTGCAATGTATGGTGTGCAATGTATGGTATGCAATGTATGGTATGCAATGTATGGTATGCAATGTATGGTGTGCAATGTATGATGTGCAATGTATGGTGTGCACTGTATGGTGTGCAATGTATGGTATGCAGTATATGGTATGCAATTTACGCTATGCCATCTATGGTATGCAATGTATGGTGTGAAATGTATGGTTGCAATGTATGGTATGCAATGTACGGTATGCACTGTATAGTGTGCAATGTATGGTGTGCAATGTATGGTGTGCAATGTACGGTATGCAATGTATGGTATGCAATGTATGGTGTGCAATGTATGGTGTGCAATGTATGGTGCGCAATGAACGGTATGCAATGTATGGTATGCACTGTATGGTGTACTATGTATGGTATGCAATGTGTGATGTGCAATGCATGGTATGCAATATATGGTATGCAATGTATGGTGTGCAATGTATGGTGTGCAATGTATGTTATGCAATATATGGTGTGCAGTGTATGATATGCAATGTATGGTGTGCAATGTATGGTATGCAATCTATGGTGTGCATTGCATGGTATGCAATGTATGGTGTGCAATGTATGGTGTGCAATGTGTGATGTACAATGAATGTATGTATGTATGTATGTATGTATGTATGTATGTATGTATGTATGTATGTATGTATGTATGTATGTATGTATGTATGTATGTATGTATGTATGTATGTATGTATGTATGTATGTATGTATGTATGTCTGTATGTATGTATGTATGTATGTATGTATGTATGTATGTATGTATGTATGTATGTATGTATGTATGTATGTATGTATGTATGTATGTATGTATGTATGTATGTATGTATGTATGTATGTATGTATGTATGTATGTATGTATGTATGTATGTATGTATGTATGTATGTATGTATGTATGTATGTATGTATGTATGTATGTATGTATGTATGTATGTATGTATGTATGTATGTATGTATGTATGTATGCATGTGTGTATGTATGTATGTGTGTGCGTGAGTGTGTGAGTGTATGTATGTATGTCTGACTCTGTGTCTGTGTGCCTGTGTCTGTGTCTGTGTCTGAGTCTGTGTTGTGTGTCTATGTGCGTGTGTGTGTCTGTGTGTGTGTCTGCGTCTGTGTCTGCATCTCAGTCTGTGTCTGTGTCTGTGTCTGTGTGTGTGTGTGTGTGTGTGTGTGTGTGTGTGTGTGTGTGAGTCTGTGTGTGTGTGTCTATGTATGTGGCTGTGGCTGTGGCTGTGGATGTGACAACTCGGAGATGAGGGCAGAGAACGGGAGGGGAGGGGGAGAGGGAGGTAGGCTAGCAGGCAGGTAGAGAGATAGCTATGATCGCGCAAACAAATACATGTCTCCAACAACAAACCAGCACCAAACCACGGAAAGCTTTCCACAGCAAGAAATGTCACTCGAAAATAAATCCCAATACTCTTGGTATACTTTCTTCTAAATGTATTTTTCCGCTTCAGATCAGAAGGCTTCATTACAGCCAGAAACAGCAGACGGATTGGGTACGTTGAAATAATTGAATGATGGAAACTCCATGCATGCATGTATGTATGTATGTATGTATGTATGTATGTATGTATGTATGTATGTATGTATGTATGTATGTATGTATGTATGTATGTATGTATGTATGTATGTATGTATGTACGTACGTACGTACGTACGTATGTATGTATGTATGTATGTATGTATGTATGTATGTATGTATGTATGTATGTATGTATGTATGTATGTATGTATGTATGTATGTTTGTGTGTGTGTGTGTGTATGTATGTATGTATGTATGTATGTATGTATGTATGTATGTATGTATGTATGTATGTATGTATGTATGTATGTGCGTGCGTGCGTGCGTTCGTGCGTGCGTGCGTGCGTGCGTTTGTGCATGCATGCATGAATGCGTGCGTGCGTGCGTGCATGCATGCATGCATGCATGCATGTATGTATGTATGTATGTATGTATGTATGTATGTATGTATGTATGTATGTATGTATGTATGTATGTATGTATGTATGTATGTATGTATGTATGTGTGTGTGTGTGTGTGTGTGTGTGTGTGTGTGTGTGTGTGTGTGTGTATGTATGTATGTATGTATGTATGTATGTATGTATGTATGTATGTGTGTATGTATGTATGTATGTATGTTTGTATGCATCATGCATGCATGCATGCATGCATGCATGTATGTACGTACGTACGTATGTACATGCGTACGTATGTACGTACGTACGTACGTATGTATGTATGTATTTATGCATGTATGTTTGTGTGTGCGTGCGCGCGTGCGTGCGTGCTCGCGCACGCGTGTTTGTGTGCAGTATGCAATGGACGCTGTGCAATGTATGGTATGCAATGTATGGAATGCAATGTATGGTATGCAATGTATGGTATGCAATGTATGGTATGCAATGTATGATGCGCAACATATGGTATGCAATATATGGTATGCAATGTATGGTATGCAATGTATGGTATGCAAAGTAAGGTATGCAATGAATGGTGTGCAATGTATGGTGTGCAATGTATGGTATGCAATGTATGGTATGCAATGTATGGTATGCAATGTATGGTGTGCAATGTATGATGTGCAATGTATGGTGTGCAATGTATGGTGTGCAATGTATGGTATGCAGTATATGGTATGCAATTTACGCTATGCCATCTATGGTATGCAATGTATGGTGTGAAATGTATGGTTGCAATGTATGGTATGCAATGTACGGTATGCACTGTATAGTGTGCAATGTATGGTGTGCAATGTATGGTGTGCAATGTACGGTATGCAATGTATGGTATGCAATGTATGGTGTGCAATGTATGGTGTGCAATGTATGGTGCGCAATGAACGGTATGCAATGTATGGTATGCACTGTATGGTGTACTAAGTATGGTATGCAATGTGTGATGTGCAATGCATGGAATGCAATATATGGTATGCAATGTATGGTGTGCAATGTATGGTGTGCAATGTATGTTATGCAATATATGGTGTGCAGTGTATGATATGCAATGTATGGTGTGCAATGTATGGTATGCACTCTATGGTGTGCATTGCATGGTATGCAATGTATGGTGTGCAATATATGGTGTGCAATGTGTGATGTACAATGAATGTATGTATGTATGTATGTATGTATGTATGTATGTATGTATGTATGTATGTATGTATGTATGTATGTATGTATGTATGTATGTATGTATGTATGTATGTATGTATGTATGTATGTATGTATGTATGTATGTATGTATGTATGTATGTATGTATGTATGTATGTATGTATGTATGTATGTATGTATGTATGTATGTATGTATGTATGTATGTATGTATGTATGTATGTATGTATGTATGTATGTATGTATGTATGTATGTATGTATGTATGTATGTATGTATGTATGTATGTATGTGTGTATGTATGTATGTCTGACTCTGTGTCTGTGTGCCTGTGTCTGTGTCTGTG
>JAWQFJ010016684.1:7500-13286 GCA_034096865.1 Theodoxus fluviatilis | reverse complement strand
TCTCTCTCTTTATCTCTCTCTTTATCTCTCTCTTTATCTCTCTCTTTATCTCTCTCTTTATCTCTCTCTTTATCTCTCTCTCTTTGTCTCTCTCTCTCTCTCTCTCTCTCTCTCTCTCACACACACACACACACACACAGGTAAGAAGGCAGCGTAGCAGGCAGACACGCACACACATACACACACATACACACAGACCAGACAGAGAGGCAGACAGACACCCGGATAGACAGAGAGACACGCAGACAGACAGACAGACAGACAGACAGACAGACAGACAGACAGACAGACAGACAGACAGACAGACAGAGAAACAGGCAGACAGAGAAACAGACAGACAGACAGACAGACAGACAGACAGACAGACAGACAGACAGACAGACAGACAGACAGACAGACAGACAGACAGACAGACAGACAAGTCGCCGATCATATTTTCCCTCTATATTTCGTATGCAGCTGACTATGTGCGTAAACGGGGCCGGCATGGAGTGCAGTTTTTACCAGGAACAAGGGAAATATTCTTACTTTTGTTCGCCGACGATGTTGTGCTTTTATCAACTACACCAAGTGGTCTACAAAACCAAATAGATAATTTGGCATCCGTCTCACAAAAACTAGAGTTGTCTGTTAATACGGACAAAACGAAAGTTATGATTTTAAGGCGAGGTGGCCACCTGGCGAGCGGCGAAAAGTGGGTTTTAGATGGTGCACAACTGGAAGTTGTAAACCGATACAAATATCTGGGATACATGTTTTCCACCAAACTGTCTGCTTCAGTAGCACTGGAATACCAGTCAGTCAGAGTTAAACAGAAGGTAGTACAACTGCTTCGAACAATGAGGTGTCTACGTAGTCTAAATACAATGGTTTTCTTTAAACTGTTTGATTCCCAGGTAACACCAGCCCTCTTGTATGGTTCAGAGGTATGGGGTCTCTCGGGACAAGAAGATTTAGAAAAAGTGTACATGTTTGCATGTACACGTTTCTTGGGTCTTGATGTGCGATCGCCTAATACTATGATCTATGGCGAGACTGGGAGATATCCCCTGATTCTAAATGCTTTGTTAAGGGCAATGAAATACTGGTTTAAGGTAAGCAAAACGCATAGAGATAGACTTCCCAAGCAAGCCTACCTTATGCTCAACAACACCAACTTACCAGCAAAATTAAACTGGGCTAAGGCTGTTGAGGAATTTTTATCAAGAATGGGGTTTAACTTTGTTTGGGCGAACGGGGGATGCGCTAATGAGAAAAGTTTCCTGAAATCATTAGAGCTAAGGCTAAGAGACTGTTTCAGGCAAGAGTGGAATGAGAAACTCTGTAGAAGCGAAAGATTTGCAGTCTACCAGACTTTGAAATGGTAATTTGAATGTGAAAGCTATCTGAATAGGATAAACATTAAGAAAATTAGGGATTCATTTATAAGATTCAGGTTGGGAATTATCCAGTTGCGTATTACTGTAAGGTGGTGTAGAGAAAAAGTTGTTCGATCATGTCCATTCTGTATTGATAAAGTAGAAAATGAAGAACATTTTTAAATTAATTGCCCTAATTAGGGAGCAGTACATAGCAAAGCATATTAACCCCAATAGGGGTGGGTACCGATACTTGGTAGACGGACACGATACGAGGAAAACTAGAGCTTTAGCGATGTACATACATTATTCGATGAAATTAAGAAATATGTCTTTCAGTGATAACTAGACAGGTGTTGTAGAGTGATCGGCAGCAGGATTCAGGTGGACGCGACTTGATTTGTGTACATGTATTTTAGCTTTGAAGCATGGACAAAGGTTATTTTACTAAATGTTAATAACTTGCACTTTTATCCCTCCAGGTTTACTGGAGGTCCTACAGACTTTATCTGTCTGTGTGTGTGTGTGTGTGTGTGTCTGTCTGTCCCGTCTCCACGGCTTATATCTCAAAAACTACTAGACGGATTTCCTTGAGATTTTGCACACTAACTGGAAGTTAGGTCCGATTGAATGTATCAAATTTTCAGAATCGAGGCTTGAAGAGAAAGTGGTTTTTTAAGGTCGTATTCTCGAAATTACCGGTCTAAAAATGATTGAAATGACATTTGACGGCAAAGCCAAATTTGACGTCATTAATAGCATGACGTCATTTGCAAGTACAATTTCGATCCTATATGCCAGGAGAATAATTTCGAAACACCTGGGGAGGAATGGCGAAATTCCAACATGTGCGACGTCATCAATAACGTGACGTCATTTGCGAGGACAGTTTATAGGAGAATTAATTTAGATAGATAGATATGTCCTCAGATGTCTTAGGCTGCGAGGCCTTTATCTGATCTTTTGATCAGTACTTATGGCTACTCTCACTCTCTCTCTCTGTCTCTCTCTCTCTCTGTCTCTCTGTCTCTCTCTCTCTCTCTCTCTCTCTCTCTCTCTCTCTCTCTCTCGATCTCTCTCGATCTCTCTCCCACCCACCCTCTTACTCTCATTCTCTCTTCCCTTCCTCCCCTTTTCCCAGCTCCCCTCCCCCCTCTTTCTCTCCTCCCTCTCTCTCTCTCTCTCTCTCTCTCTCTCTCTCTCTCTCTCTCTCTCTCTCTCTCCCACCCACCCTCTTACTCTCATTCTCTCTTCCCTTCCTCTCCTTTTCCCAGCTTCCCTCCCCCCCCCTCTCTCTCTCACTCTCTCTCTGTCTCTCTCTCTCTCTGTGTCTGTCTCTCTCTCTGTCTGTCTCTCTCTCTCTCTCTCCCTCTCTCTCTCTCTCTCTCTCTCTCTCTCCCACCCACCCTCTTACTCTCATTCTCTCTTCCCTTCCTCCCCTTTTCCCAGCTCCCCCCCTCTCTCTCTCTCACTCTCTCTCTCTGTCTCTCTCTGTCTCTCTCTCTGTCTCTCTCTGTGTCTCTCTCTGTGTCTCTCTCTCTGTCTCTCTCTCTCTCTCTCTCTCTCTCTCTCTCTCTCTCACTCTCTCTCTCTCACTCTCTCTCTCTCTCTCTCTCTCTCTCTCTCTCCCACCCACCATCTTACTCTCATTCTCTCTTCCCTTCCTCCCCTTTTCCCAGCTCCCCTCCACCCTCTCTCTCTGTCTCTCTCTCTGTCTCTGTCTCTCTCTCTCTGTCTCTCTCTCTGTATCTCTCTTTCTCTCTCTCTCTCTCTCTCTCTCTCTCTCTCTCTCTTACCACATTTGAATATTTTGCCTCAAGGGCTGAATGTAAGTAAGAAAGGCAATACTGCCTAATTCACTACCCTTGTAAAATAAAGTTCGTTCGTTCGTTCTGTCTGTCCTGACTTAAGCGCAACAACTTGGTACTGGTAGTCTGTTGGCTTGGCCTAATGGCAGTGAATCGATAATAAACTTGGCAGAAATAGACCTTAAGTATCCTAAAATGTACAAGACCACTCAAATTTCATGAACTATCATCCATTTTTATACAATTTACAGTGCAAAATATGAAGCGAGGGAGTTTACAGAAAAGAACGTTATAATTCCTTTACAAACACGTAGTAACGTCAGTTGCCAAATGAATGGCTCAGATGGTAAAGCGCTGGACAATTGTAACGTTAGGTCATGCGTGAACGGATTCGAATCCGCGCTGAAACTTTTTTCGAACCCGACCTGTTTTTTGTGTTTTTGTGTGTGTTTTTCCCCCCCTCTTTTCTCAAGAGATTGCGAGTTTGAACCCAATTTTTTGTGTGTGCCAAAACCTGGAGGTTCAGCGCCAGCGGTTTTTATCTGTCTGTCTGTCCCGACTTCAAGGCCGATTTCTCAAAAACTACTGGACGGATTTCCTAGACATTTTGCAGACTAACTGGAAGTTAGGTCCGATTGAATGTATCAAATTTTCAGAATTGAGGTTTGAAAAAAAGTTACTTTTTACGACATACATTGCAAAGAAAACGCTACAACAGAGTCCAAATGCAAAATGCGTGACGTAATCATTTGACGTGGAATAACGTGACGTAATTCCGAGAAGATTTTCGAGGAGGATTAATTTCGAGAACATTGGTGAAGGAGAAAGAATTGATTTTTTACGATGCGGGTCGTTTCGTATCCTGGACGTTTCGTACCTAGTTCAGAAGCTATGATACCAAAAATACGTCGTGAGAAAAGCTTCCGACTAAAATTGTATTCTTTCTTAAACAAATTAATTTTGGCCCTGAAAAGGGCCGTTTGTTTCTTCGTCTCGAGCGCTGGCCGTCAGGCGTGAACCCCTGGGGTCTTGCCTGGTGGGATTGGCTGCTGCAGCAGGTCTGTGGCCAGCGGCTGCGGGTAGCGGCTCCTGTTGGTTGCTGTGGCGCAGGCGGCGGCGGCTTGTGGCTGCTGGAGTGGCTACGAGACCTGTGGCCCAAAGCAAGTTGTTGGCTGGCCTGCAAAGAAAGTGGTTGGCAGAAAGTGGTTGGCGAGCCTTCGGAGTACTGTCCTTCATCTGGCCGTAGTGTAGAGAGACAGCGGGTGGGGATTACTTATGACCGGCAGGCGGTGAGAGGAGTTCCCTCCAACCTCTCAGGCAGAAAGCACGGGAGGCACGTGTGAGGTACAGCTTCCTCATCTGTAGTGTGCCATAAATCCCAGGTCGCGGTTGAGCCCTGCGTGATGGGTGTTCAATCTTCTCACGAGCTTCTGCTCTGCCACGCGACGTTGTCGGGTGTCATGCAGGTTGCCTTGCAGCACGCTCAAGAGCATGTCCGATGCCGAGTGCTCGTGCAAATTGAAGTGCTCAGCCACAGGTAGAGGCGACCGATTTCTGATAGTGGCCCGGTGCCCGTTCATGCGCTGCCGTAGTGGCTGGCATGTTTCTCCTACATACCACGCATTCGGGCACCCTCTGCGACATCTGATCAAATACACCACGTCATACGAGTACCGAGGCGAGGGGCCTTCTACCTGCTCCCCAAAATCCACAAGGAAAACGTCCCCGGCCGCCCTATCGTGTCGGGTATGGGAACCCTGTGTGAGGAAATCTCGGGGTATATCGAAGGCATTTTGAAACCCTTTGTGCAGGGCACACCAAGTTTCTGCCGTGACACCACGGACTTCTTGGACAAGTTGTCACGACACTACCAAGTCCGCCAAGGTGCTCTCCTTGTAACGATGGATGTTTCAGCTCTGTACACCAGCATTCCCCACGAAGGAGGCATCGCAGCCGTCGTATCAATCCTGCAGCTGAACAACTACCCCTCCCGTGATGTCGTCCTAGCCCTCATTCGCTTCATCCTGGAGCATAATACCTTTACCTTCGACGGCAGAGTGTATCTCCAGAAGCAGGGCACAGCCATGGGAACGAGATTTGCCTCACAGTACGCTAACCTCTTCATGCATAGGTTTGAGGAGGATTTCTTCGCCACACAGAATCTCCATCCCGACTTCTACATCCGCTACATTGACGATGTTTTTTTCATCTGGAACCATGGTGAAGAGGCACTCAGACAGCTCCACAGAGACATCAACCAATTTCTCCCGACCATCCAACTCTCCATGGAATTCTCCCCGGTGTCGGTCAGTTTCCTAGACACTCGAGTCTACGTGAGAGAAGGCCAGATCTACACCTCCCTCTACAGGAAACCAACCGACAACCTGCAGATGCTCCACTTTACCAGCTCACATCCACGACATGTGAAGGATGCGATCCCATATGGACAAGCCATACGGATACATCGTATCTGCTCCAACGACCAAGACCGGGACGGACATCTGCAGGAGTTGGAAACCGCACTTCTCCGCAGTGGCTATCGACGCGAAACTGTTCGCGCCCAGTTCAGGAAAGCCACCAACCAGAGACGCGATGACCTCCTCGTCCGACGAGAAAAAAC
>JAWQFJ010016683.1:25000-29856 GCA_034096865.1 Theodoxus fluviatilis | reverse complement strand
GCAATGCACAAAAGGGTATCTCTGCCCGATATTGGCATTAAAACTTGGGAGGACCATTTTAGAACATTATTTAATCAGGAGAGGTTTGCCTCAACTGATTCCTTTGCAGAAGATGAAGTTGGCGACATTACTTCTGATGAGGACCTAGACACCCCTATCACAGAAGGGGAGATAAAATGGGCATTAAGTAGGTTGAGAGGGGGAAGGCACCAGGGTGGACGAAATCCCAAATGACCTGTTGAAGTTAGCTGGTCACCAGGTATTGCCTTTTCTAACCGAGTTTTTTGCTTACCTGTATGATAGACAGTACTTTCCCCATAAGTGGGGTCGTTACGTTATCATTCCTCTGTTTAAAGCAGGTGATAAGCTTATTCCATCGAATTATCGAGGAATCTCACTGCTTAGTGTTATGAGTAAGTTGTTTTTATCCATTCTGACGGAACGACTGAAGACGGGGGCAGAAGACCACAGCAAAATATGTTTCGAGCAGGCAGGCTTCCGAGCTGAACATTCCACAATTGACCACATTGTTACCCTTTATTCAGCAATAGTTAAGAATGTCCATGGTGTGGGTAGGGGAAGCTTTATGCAGCTTTTATAGATTTTAAGAAAGCTTTTGATTCAGTGGACAGAACATGTCTGTGGAAGGTGTTATTGAAAACTGGTGTGTCAACAAAGTTCATCAAAATGTTCAAATTTGTGTATTCCCAAGTACATGCCTGCGTTAGGTGGACCTCAAAGTACTCAGAACTGTTCGATTGCCCGGTTGGTGTAAGGCAGGGGGCAAGCGAGTCGCCGATCATATTTTCCCTCTATATTTCGTATGCAGCTGACTATGTCCGTAAACGGGGCCGGCATGGAGTGCAGTTTTTACCAGGAACAAGGGAAATATTCTTACTTTTGTTCGCCGACGATGTTGTGCTTTTATCAACTACACCAAGTGGTCTACAAAACCAAATAGATAATTTAGCATCCGTCTCACAAAAACTAGGGTTGTCTGTTAATACGGACAAAACGAAAGTTATGATTTTCCGGCGAGGTGGCCACCTGGCGAGCGGCGAAAAGTGGGTTTTAGATGGTGCACAACTGGAAGTTGTAAACCGATACAAATATCTGGGATACATGTTTTCCACCAAACTGTCTGCTTCAGTAGCACTGGAATACCAGTCAGTCAGAGTTAAACAGAAGGTAGTACAACTGCTTCGAACAATGAGGTGTCTACGTAGTCTAAATACAATGGTTTTCTTTAAACTGTTTGATTCCCAGGTAACACCAGCCCTCTTGTATGGTTCAGAGGTATGGGGTCTCTCGGGACAAGAAGATTTAGAAAAAGTGCACATGTTTGCATGCAAACGTTTCTTGGGTCTTGATGTGCGATCGCCTAATACTATGATCTATGGCGAGACTGGGAGATACACCTGATTCTGAATGCTTTGTTAAGGGCAGTGAAATACTGGTTTAAGGTAAGCAAAATGCATAGAGATAGACTTCCCAAGCAAGCCTACCTTATGCTCAACAACACCAACTTACCAGCAAAATTAAACTGGGCTAAGGCTGTTGAGGAATTTGTATCAAGAATGGGGTTTAACTTTGTTTGGGCGAACGGGGGATGCGCTAATGAGAAAAGTTTCCTGAAATCATTAGAGCTAAGGCTAAGAGACTGTTTCAGGCAAGAGTGGAATGAGAAACTCTGTAGAAGCGAAAGATTTGCAGTCTACCAGACTTTGAAAGCTCATTTGAATGTGAAAGCTATCTGAATAGGATTAACATTAAGAAATTTAGGGATTCATTTATAAGATTCAGGTTGGGAATTAACGAGCTGCGTAATAATGTAAGGTGGTGTAGAGAAAAAGTTGTTCGATCATGTCCATTCTGTATTGATAAAGTAGAAAATGAAGAACATTTTTAATTCATTGCCCTAAATATTAGGGAGCAGTACATAGCAAAGTATATTAACCCCAATAGGGGTGGGTACCGATACTTGGTAGACGGACAAGATACGTGGAAAACTAGAGCTTTAGCGATGTACATACATTATTCTATGAAATTAAGAAATATGTCTTTCAGTGATAACTAGACAGGTGTTGTAGGGTGATCGGCAGCAGGATGCAGGTGGACGCGACTTGGTTTGTGTACATGTATTTTAGCTTTGAAGCATGGACAAAGCTTATTTTACTAAATGTTAATAACTTGCACTTTTATATTTACAATCGCTCGTACACCTCTTGGGTGACAAGTGTTTATAAACTGTACATATTTTTCTTATCAGTTTGGGCTCTTTGAGAGCTGCTTTTGACATAACAGTAACAGACTGTGATTCAACCAGTTGTGATGATGAACAAGTTTTCTTTTAGTTGAGAGATGCTAAAAGTATCAATATCTACTGTATTGTTTTACGTAATACTGTACATAACATGTCTTAATTGTCTGGTGGGTCGTCGGCCGAAATAAACAATCAATCAATCAATCAATATCTCTGTCTCTGTCTCTGTCTCTCTCTCTCTCTCTCTCTCTCTCTCTCTCTCTCTCTCTCTCTCTCTCTCTTTCTCACTCACTCTCTCCCTCTCCCTCCCCCCTTCCCTCTCTCTCTCCCTCCCTCCCTCCCTTTCTCTCTCTCCCTCTTCCTCTCTCTCTCTCTCTCTCTCTCTCTCTCTCTCTCTCTCTCTGGCTGATTCACGCGTTCACGCGCGCACGCACACACGCACGCACACACCCACACACGCACGCACAGACACACACACACACACACTCACACACACACACACACACACACACACACACACACACACACACACACACACACACACACACAAGCGCGTGCAAGTGTAAACTTTTACTTGACCATTTATCTGTGGTTTTGCCTGTGATTATGAATTCCCACTTCAGAAAAGACCTATTCACTGCATACAATCCTCATGAAGACGTTCTTGCTTTGAAGACAACATTCAAAGCCATACAACGGAGCACAAATAGTGAGAAGCAGGCATTAAGAGAACACATTTGATGAACTATATCCCCAAATAGTTTGAATTATGAAATGAATCATCCAGGCTAGCAAGATCTGTAAGTTAGGCAAGAAGCTCAGAATTTATCAAGACGCATTGAAAGAGGTTATTATCATAATACCGCCTGCTGACGAAAACTGTGCAAGCTGTTTGCAAAATGGGAAATGTAAAGGGAAAACCACTCGCCAACACGGGACAACTGGATCCTTCAAGGAGAACCGAGGTTTGAGCAAAATGGAAATGAGGAGTAGGAATTTTGTCTACAATTCGAAGAACTGTCCGAGGAATAAAGCAAGCTGATCATAAGAATATCCCCTTTTCTGAACAGCATTTGAGCAACAAACTGGTCTCAGTCAGTTTATGGTGGCAAATCGTGTTACCGTAGCTGCAGATCTAGCATTGGAACGTGCAATACACTCCCTCTGTACAAAGTGATTCATTGAAAACCATCTACTGATACAGCTATGATGCGGTGTTTGAGGACTTTAAATGCATACTTTTTGTTTATTGTATTTCTTTAAAATAGTTAAAACCATCCTAAGTATGTCGCCCATGCGGATGCTGGTCTTGATTGAAATAATCTGTTACTTCAGTTGTTGTTGTTGTTGTTATGATTGATGTTGTCGATTTTCAGGCTTTCATATTTTGGAAGCCTCCGAATCCAATGCTTGTGTCATCAATCTTTGTTCATCTGTAAACTGCTTCGTTCTTGCTTTTGAACAAAGCCTCTTGTCCAGCCTGGAAGGGTTACGTCGCTGTGCCAGGTACGAAGAAGTGCATCCTGGTGAGCAACACCAGTCTAAGCTGGACCCAGGCATGGGACACCTGCGGGGAGGATGGCAGCCATCTTCTCATCATCGAGAACTCTGACGTCCTGCGGGCACTGCACAACTTCCTTCCTGCAGGTAGACTATGAGGACAAAGGGTGGATGCAACATTAGGGGTGGGCATCACACGAGGGGGGACCTTGCAGTGTGGCACACCGCAGATCCCCCATCGCTGTGGAGTGGAAGGACAACTCCCCACCCCACATCTCTTAATCACTCCACTCCCCACCCCTCACTCCCCACTCCCCACTCCCCCACCCCCACCCCCCACCCCCTCCCCATGCTGGCCTGGCAGACACCTTCATGTTATGACTAAGCCTGGTCTCATCCTTCATGCCTGTCGGTTGTCCATTGGTATCGCAGTACAGGGCCACATGCTCTTGAAGCTAGGTATTCTTGATACTCCCCTACGACTCGCATCTATTGGACCTGAAAAGACTTGGCGCCTGACAGGATCAGTGGTGTCCCTGACAGTGAGGAGTGCCCTTGTCTTGCAACGATGGCCAGTCAGAGCTGCAGGACTGATCAACTTCCCAGCGCTTGAAATGATCATAGGGATAACAACGATGACACTTGCAACGATAACTGCTAATACTCTGACGTAGTCCATGAAAATGATATTGTTTGCATCATGATGTTTACAGTTTAATGTCTCTAGCGAGATTGGGCGCGTTTGTTAGGCACAAAATCTCGAGAGAATCGCGAGGGCTAGGCGTTGCCTACGTTCCTCGCTCATAAGGAGGGACTCGCGAAGGAGGGAGTCCGAGGGAGCTCCGGGGCTCCCTCGCTGCCTTCCCGCTGCAGAGGTCCGGATGTACTAAAATGGCGGAGATCGTGCCAATTGGGATGCCGCTGATAGACGGCTGTGCCTGTAATATGCTTCTCAGGGTTCAAGAATGGAAAAGTGTACGTACACGGAAGTATTTGTTGTTCGAGTGTTCATTTGTATATTTTGATGAGCAGGTGTATAGGTTAACCCTGGTCATACACTGCCGAAAAAAATTGTTTCGCTCGCAAACACGCA
>JAWQFJ010016683.1:2500-17500 GCA_034096865.1 Theodoxus fluviatilis | reverse complement strand
TATCTGTATCTGAAAGTAGTTCTCACATTGAAGACGTAACTTTATTCCTCCCTAATGAGGCGTCCATAACCTGGCAGCGTCTGATTCTAATGCCGATCAGCAGTTCCTCAACCGAAAATACGTCATGCCCCTTGATGTGCTTTCCAGTCTCCTGCCCAACTTGGAAAGGATACGTCACTGTGCCAGGAACCAGCAAGTGCATTCTGGTGGGTAACGTTGCCTCAAACTGGACGCAGGCGAAAGACATCTGTGGGGCGGATGGAGGCCATCTTCTCATCATTGAAAACGCCGAAGTCATGCAGAAACTGCAAAACTTCCTTTCTGAAGGTAAGGGCACGTGAGAGTAAGAAAGAGAGAGAGAGAGAGAGAGAGAGAGAGAAAGAGAGATATCAACCTCATTTTTCTCTCTACATAATGGACACATGATTTATGATGGGCCAGAGAGATATCTGAATCTGTGACCATACAAATTGATAATCCCGAAAAAGAAGCGAGTGAATACACTTTTGTATGCTTTTTTATCAATGGCATGCAAATGACATTCTGCTTTGACTCTTTGTACAGTGCCTATCTGTTGCTTTGTTCCAGTTTTGATTGCCATTCAAGACAAAATTTGCTTGACAGTATTAGTAATAGGGTGGGTGTTTTTTCAAACAATCGCTCATTTGTAACAATTTGTCTGTCCCATACTCTTCCAAAATCATTTTGTATTAAGATTTTCTTGACATCAGAAAACCACGAAAAAAAATTACCATTACGCTGCATCATTCTATAGATTCGCCGAGGAAGTCTACTTTCTTCCATGTTAATGACCTTCAATATTTCACGCACCTTATGATTGCATTTGCACTCATAGGATAACGACCAGTTTCATTATGTAGACATTACATATGGAGTGTGAGATGATACATTAAAATATTTCAAAGCAAACAACTGGACATTTTCAAATATGTTATAATTGTTGATACCCCACATCTCCACTCCATACAACAAAATTGGTTGGATCTGGGCATCGAATACATGTAGTTTTAAATTATACGTCAGGAATAACGTGCGAGATTTTTATCAGTGATAAGTGCCAGTCCGGCTTTCGCTCTGTTTGCAAGGTCGGCTTGCGTAATACTATATGCTAGTTTCGTGGGGATCACAATTCCCAATATCTGCATTCATTAACAGTCTTCGGTTGAACATCACCCATGTACCACTTGTCATGAGATGCCTCATGGTCACCTAATCCATTTATTGTCACTTTAGATTTCTCGGTATTCACACTAGCCATAATGTCCGCAGCCTTTTTCTAAAAGTTGAGCTGATTCTGGAGGCCCATCACAGTATCAGATAGAAGAACTACGTCGTCGGCGAAAAGTAGAATTTATCCCTCCAGGTTTACTGGAGGTCCTCACAGCTTTATCTGTCTGTCTGTCTGTCTGTCTGTCCCGACTTAACGGCTGATATCTCAAAAAGTACTGGACGGATTTCCTTGACATTTTGCACACTTACTGGAAGTTAGGTCGGATTAAATATATCATATTTTCAGAATCGAGGGTTGAACAGAAAGTGACGTTTTTACGTCGTAAACTCGAAAACACCCCCTAAAATGTCAGTTGACGGAATGGCGATATTTCGCCTTTTCCTTCACTCCCGTCGCCAGCAGCGTTTCTCCCACGCTGTACGAGCTCTCACCAATTACATAAATAGTTTTTGTGATCCTCCCCAGAAGAAATCGCCTTTGCTTAAAAAATACCGTTTTACAGTCAAAATTGTCCACCCGCGCGGCCGTTCCAAAGCGCAACACTACCAAGTTCTGTTTGCGTGGCCTAATGGCAGTGAATCGATAGTAAACTCGGTAGAAATATACCTTGAGTATCCTAAATGTACAAGACCACTCAAATTTCATGATTTATCATCCATTTGTCTACAATTTACAGTGCAAAATACGAACCGAGGGTTTATGCGGAAAACAACGTTATAATTGCTTTACAAACACGTAGTAACGTCAGTTCCCGAATGGCTTATCTGGTAGAGCGTTGGACTATTGTATTGTTAGGTCATGCGTGAACGGGTTCGAAGCCGCGCTGAAACTTTTCCCCCCCTCTTTTTTCGAGAGGTTGCGGGTTCGAACCCGACCTGTTTTTTTATTGTTTTTGTTGGTGTTTTTTCCCCCCTCTTTTCTCGAGAGGTTGCGGGTTCGAACCCGATCTTTTTTTTATAATGCCAAAACCTGGAGGTTCAGCGCCAGCGGTTTTTATATGTCTGCCCTGTTTGGTATGAGCTGGATACTGTGTTTGGCATTAACCATGATCTGATCAGCAAAAGAATTGATTAGATATAAAAACAAAAGTGGACTCAATTTACAGCTTCGCTTTGTCCCCACAGGACCATCGAAATATGGATATTGACCTTCATCCCGATTTCCTCTCACGCAATACTGCACGAATTTGTACATTTCTTTCATAATACACAAACTTTTCCCTTTAATTCCATTCCTTTCTGTTATTGACCATAGAACCTGCCTATTCTCGGTACGTACTGCAGGATACTCCTCTAACTGCTTTCCAGAAACTGACAGTCTTTCACATTGTTCTTCAGAATGAACTCAAGAACCCTGCAAAATCTTGCTTCTTCGATATAATTAACATTTTGTACTCCCGTCTTCTGCATGTCAAGCAATCGGTTCTATCTTGACTCTGTCGAGAGTATTAGTATTTTCGCAATAGTCTTTTACCCTTTTTTTGCTGTATAGCAATCGTGATCAATCCACTGACCTTCGGAGTTGCAACCTCTCAGCTGTCTGTTTACAGTTTTCCGCATAAAGTCTGCTGCACGCATATAGCAAGAAGTCAAAGCATCAGTTGCAGTGTATACATCAATTGATGAACCCGACATGTACTCGCCTACCTCATCATCTCTTACAATCCTATTGTAATTTCAACATATTCATTTGCAAAAGCTGTATCCCAGGATATATAAGTGTATGATACTGGCAGAGTTTCTTTACACGGACTGATAGTACAGATGCTCATACACAATTGCAAACACATATGAGGAGAAGCAATAGTCTCTTCAATTTTTGCAAAGACTGACACATGTTGAGCAGACCGCTGGAAACCATGAAGTAGTCAATAACATTGCTTCCGCCGGATGAACTAAATGTAAATACACCTGATCGTTAACCGTCAATCGCGCAATTCAAGTTGAACAAACTGAAAACATTGCGAAACATAGCAAAGACTGACTATGTTCGTTTCCAACGTTGTCACTGGAAAAATGTTTTCGTGCGGTACTGAAATACAGCTTTCATGGATCGCATAAGCATTTTAACGGTCAATGTCGGGCTTATATTAATTCATAGATATTGGCACTTAAGTGTTTCAGGGGCATGTTTATTCCTGTTGACAAACTGTAATCTCTGTCATTTGTAAACATGTAATACCTGATTTTGTTGTGTTTCAACATTGTGGACTACCTCGTGTCTTGATCTATTGTTTCGCTTTTTATCTTAAAAACCAGGTTCATGTACTAGCAATATAAATGTTGTCATCCCAATATAGTCTCTTACGTTAACAACGGTTTTTCTACTTTCACAAGTGATTGTTGCCAATACGGGTTTGTTTGTGATGAATCCTGACACCCTCTTGGACCAGGACATTGCTCTCAGCAATGCTTCCCTTCTTTCAGGCGCGTACCTGGTGGGTTTCAATGATCTGGACACGGAAGACCGGCACCTGTGGCTCGATGGGACACCCGTCAACAGATCTCTGTTCTACATCACGGAGCCTAGTGATAATGTCTATCTCGGCGATGAAGACTGTGGGGCGCTCGGGGTAGGAGGAGCTGAGCCAGGGCTTCATGATGGTCGTTGTGACTTTAAAGCCAAGTTCCTCTGCTCTCTGCCTTTGCAGATGTAATGCCGTCCTGTTGGATGAATACACTCACAGGATACTTAAACGAGTTGAGGTTAGTTTCAAGTGCACAGGTGTCGACAATATGCTGATTTGAGAAAACGCTCTCCTATCATAACGACAGACACTTCGACGACTCAGCTTTAAAAAAGAATGTCTTATTGTATTTGCTCTTACCTTTACATTAAGTACATGTCCTGAAGGAAGCTTTGAACATTGTGTAATGTTACAAGGAGAAAAAAAGATAGCAGGAAAGCACTGGAAGCCACACATTTTATTCCTAAAAGTCTGTTAGATGCAATGTAATGAAAAGCTTTCGCCTAGGACAAAGCATGCACGTGTGGATTGGTTTGCTACTTTTGTTATCATATTGTTTAAATTGAAAGAACAATTCTTTCTGTGGTTTGCGGTTCTCCCCGTGGGTTCGGGGTAAGAATTGACCCACCGCGTCTCCCTACGCGATTCGTAAGAGGCGAATAACTAGGGACATCGTGACTTGATCGACGTTTACTCTAAACTGTTGTAGTGATTTTCGTGCATAATGGCCTTACATAGCCTACAAAGGCTGATAGATCGTAAAGCACTATCCATCTATCCATCTGCGGTTTGCGGGCCATCAAGTTGCCATTAGATGAATGTCACAGTACATCGTGTTCCATGCTAGAGGCAGACTTCTAAGCAATAGGATAGACTAGCAGGCAAATGTTGAAGCGCGTTTTGTTTTGAAAAGTTAAACAAATTCTGAAATGAGCGCTTACAGCGAGATCTCACAAGCCCAAAGCTTTACTCTTACATGAACCAGTTCATGCAGGCACTCGCCGAATGTGCTCATTTCTGAATTATTTAATCATATTATTCGAAACGAAACGCAGCTCAGTTGGATTGCCATTGACTAATTTTCCTCGCCTAACCTCGTCCTGGGAAACTCACCTCTAAAAGGTCGTTTCATTGTCAGAAGTGAATCAAGTTAATGTGCAAAGCGGTTATACATTTTTCATGTGTTACTCTTTGAGTAGTGGGCACCAAGTAAAGGAAGAGGAAAATTACCTCAATTACCTCTCTGCACTTATACTGTACAAGAGACTTTTAGCTCGACTTGAATTGGAATCAAAATATCTTGTGACATGACATTTTTTAAAGTTATATTTTCCTTTGGATGTATATTCAACCAAAATTAAACAACGTTTCTAACGTGTATTTTGTACATGCAAAAATAGATATATGAATGTTCATTTACATTGTAAATGCAGTACAGAGAGAATAAGGTGCACTCACTCTTTGAAATCAGATGTGCAGCTTTGAATGTGTATCCGAAGCTTTTGTGCTATTGGATGAATTGTGGTTCATTGGTCTCTGTTTACTGAGTGTTGTATTTGCAATGGGCTGCAGGACCCAAACAATAAAGGTCTGAAGTCTCTCCATGCTTCTCTGCTGAATAATATCGTTCCTTAAATCTATGATGGTTGATGGATGAACAACTGGTAAGTAGACTGACTTACTGAAGACTGACTGATTAGCTCAAAAAAAGAAGAAAGAAGGAAGGAAGGAAGGAAGGAAGAAAGGTAGGAAGAAAGGAGAATCTATCTGGCAAGATGTGCATATTTCTTAATCTGCTTTTGCAGTTATGCAGAAGAGATGCTCAGACATACAGTGCACTCTACATTAGATAACAGTTGTGTACTCAAATGTTCGTTTGTGAAAGACACAGTAGTAGTAGTGCCTTAAACAATTTTTACATCAAACTTGTGGAAGGGTGTAATAAGCAAATGTTTAAACTGCCTTCATTGTAACTTTAATGAAGTGGTTACCTTGAAAATGTGTTATAAGGAGCTGCTTTAGTATCACTCAGGGATAGGGATAGAGAGAGAGAGAGAGAGAGAGAGAGAGATGGAGAGAGAAAGAGAGAGAGAGAGAGAGAGAGAGAGAGAGAGAGAGAGAGAGAGAGAGAGAGAGAACGCAGCGGACGACAATATGGCCCTACGCTTTTTGCCACATCTGCAAAATGACTCGATTTGCAGAAACTTGGCTACCATGGGACAGCGACAACGTGGGTGGAGATGGCCGACAGAGAGGAGAGAGTGAGAATAATTTGTGCGTGAATCTTGACACCTAAAGGTGGAACACAGAGCTGTCACGGACCGCGAGATGTGATTCGTCCTTTGTGCCGTGCCCAGTGTGAAGATTAATCTCGTTTGAAACTCATCACTCCATTTTTCTCCACTTTCTGAGTATCTGCGATGTGAGGGGGTGCAAGTCCTGAGTAGTGGGTGCCTGTGAGGGCAGCGATAACACTCTAGTCTGATTAACCCTTGTATGGCCGTGAGCTAGCATCAGGTAGGAATCTCTTCAGGCAGTGGAGATGGGGCTGCTACCTGACTGCGCATCTTATCTGTCGCTGTGTTTATCGTTAGGTGCAGTAAAGGAGTTATCACGTGGCTCAGTGATGAGGGGGTAAAGCATTACGCGGATTAGACCCACTTGTGTGTGACGAATCCCTTTGTAAAATTCAAAACCTGTACTATTAGTAGCGTCAGAAGTATGCCGTTATAGAAATAACGATTGAGAGTGAACAGACTTGCGACTTTACGTCAACTTCAACAGTGGCTGCGCTCGATTTGTCCGCCTGAATCCGCCGGCGGGCGAGACGGGGCACCGGCGGGTTTTTTGTTGCGCTCGATTTGTTCAGGTGACGTCACTGGCGGATCACTCGGCGACCGCCGGGTCCGCCCTCAGGTTTTCTGAGGCGAACGAAGATCCAAGATGGCGACGACCAGACTAGGGTTTATGTTTTGTGACGCTTCGACACTGAAAATATTCGATAATTCGTTCTCCGCTGACTCATGTGTGCCTTAATTTGTCACCTCGCTGCAATCTCCGCTGGATAATTGAAGTAGATTACGATTTTTTTTCTTTATTGTGTGCACGATGTGTGGTTGACGGTGAGAAATCCTGCATTAAGTTCGAATTGAAAATTCGAACTCGCAAAGGGACGTAACTCTACATTATGACCTCCCTTTGCGTAAAGGAAAATCGCTCGAGTGCGTGGTCTTAGTGTATAATTATAGGGTCTTTGACTGCACCTAGGCTCAGGAGTCACTTATCAGGGCACAGGTAGTGGTAATGAAAATGTTCAATTTACACAATAACCTCAAACCTTACCATAAACCAAGAAGACAGCACATTTAGTCATCATCGCTACCGCTGTCTATAGTAACTTGCAAACACCACAATTGTGCCGCCATGTTGATCAGCCGAAAGCGCTCGATTTACACGAAAGCTGTCGAATCGCCGCTGACGTCACGGGGACTGCCGGTCACGTGGCGGCCGACGGATTCAGGCGGATAAATCGAGCGCAGCCAGTGCGAGAACGTGGCTCCGCACAGTTACTTCCCTTGTATCGTCTGCGTAGGATTGAGTTCACACGTTGCATAGACTCGAGAAAAGTCAAGATCACAGGTACCCAGTTCAACTCCTGGTGAGGTGCAGCAATATGGGACTGAAGCTTGTTGTCATAGGGTGCAACTAGGAACCGCACAAAATCGAAAGCTGGGGCGCGTTGCTTAGGCTAGGAAGCGTGCAAAATCTTGCGAGAAATAGGCCGGTGTCAACCATTGTAGTAAACTAGAGATTTCGCCTACTACTGACTCGGGTTTACAGAATGAGTGTCAACTTGATGAAAGCAGACGCAGAGGCAGTCAGATGTCTGACTCATGTTGACGCCAGCCTAGTATTTGCCGCCAAGGTAGGTTAAGCAACGCGCCCTTGAATGTATTATGCCTAAAGCAGGAGCATCAGTAGTGCCCCGCGATTTTTAAAAAGAACTATCCCTTATAATTCTCGTTACAGTCCATTTGAAAACCAGTTTGTAAGCTGCAGGTATATTTAAATCTTCAGGTGCTTTTAAATTGAATGGCCATATCAGTTTTTAAAATAAAGATCTTAAAATATATAACCATGCCTTCAAACCCACCAGTAAGGCTGTAGCTTGATTTTTGCTTGAGCATAATAATCTATAGAACATTTGATTATAGATCTATGGCTTGAGTGCAATGCCACTCAGTACTTGGTGCGAGGTCTCATTAAATGTCCATATAGGAGTGTTGTGTGTGTGTGTGTTAATATGCCTCTATCTGTTTGTGTGTGGGTGCATGCATGCATACAAGGATGCTTTTGCGTGTGTATGTGTGTGCCTGCATTCAAGGATGTGAAAGTTTGTGTGTGTGTGTGTGTGTGTGCACGCATGTGCATACATGTGTGTGTTTGCGTGTATGTGTATGCATACAAGGATGTGAGAGTGCCTGTGTGCATGCATGTTCGTGTTTGCATGTGTGTATGTGTATGCATACAAGGATGTGAGGGTGTGTGTGTGTGTGTGTGTGTGTGTGTGTGTGTGTGTGTGTGTGTGTGCTAGTCTTCAGGTCTCTGGATATTCAGCCCTCACCCCTGATGCCATTAGTGTCATTAGCTCACAGGAGAGCTTTCTATGCATGTAACCACCTAGCGTCAATGCTGTGCAAGAAAAAGCAACACAACAGAGAGCATATATCCTACATTTATTCTCCACTCTTGTATAAGATTTGGAAAACTGCAAGACAAAAAAAAGCAAACCATTTTCTGGCAGAGGAAGAAGAGAGGAATAGCAAAAAGGCTGAGCCACTTGGAGTAAATATGGTTTGTAACCCTTCTCTTCCATTCCGTACTTCAGAGATTTGACATATTACAGAAAATGATCTCACATTCATCTGTTCACCTGTGTGTATACATGCATGAAAGCATGGAGTTCCATTATTTAAAGTGGGTGCGCGTCTGAGTGTGTGTGTGTGTGCATACATACAAAACTGACAGCATCAAAAATATGTGCATCCGCACATGTAGGAGTGCCTGTGAGTAGTTAAGTGAGAGCTGGCATGGTGGGTAGAGTCTGGGAGTGCCCATACCCTCGGCTTGCAAGAGCCTGGTAGACAGACCAGGGGGGGGGGGGGAGAGGAGAGAGAGTCTCAGTGAGAGGGTTGCCCTACAAACCCATATTGCGTATCAAAAGGAAGGACATCACATCATCATCAGCCCTTCTCACCTCTCCATAGGGTCTGTTGCTATACAGCACTCCCCGTCAGCAGTGCGCAGTCAGTTCAGTAGTAACCACACACACATGTGCACACACATACACACACACACACACATGTGCACAAAAGCATGCACACACACCCACTATTGCATACTCATGCACAACCTCACACATGAACAGTAATGCATGCATGCACACACACATACACACATATCTCTCTCTAACTCACACACACACACATAATTCACATACACACACATACAAACAAACATCATAAACACACACATACACATGTACACACACACACACACACACACACACACTATTGCATACTCATGCACAACCTCACACATGAACAGGAATGCATGCATGCACACACACATACATCATACAAACACACACACATATCTCTCTCTCTAACACTCACACACACACATGCACGAACACACACACACACACACACACACAAACATAATTAACATACACACACATACAAACAAACATCATAAACACACACATACACATGTACACACACACACACACACACACACACACACACAAACATAATTCACATGCACACACATACAAACAAACATCATAAACACACACATACACATGTACACACACACACACTCACACACACATACACATGCACACACACACACACACACACACACACACACACACATGCACACCTTTCACCGGCCTGACGATAGGATTTAACACAGACTGCGCCAAGCAGACACAAACACTGCATGATAGGAAGTGCTATTCCTCCACAGGGAACACCACTGATTCCCTAACAGCACACACAACCACCATCAGCAGAGGGTCACCTGCTGTTCGCCAAGAGGCAGCTGTCACAGCTAACAGCAAGCAAGCCATTTGTCATCAGAGAGATGAAATAGTCCAAGTCCATTGCAAAAAGAAAAAAAACATTCTCCAACTCATATCACCCTCAAAGAAACGACTAGCATTACTTGAGCTAAGAATATGAGCACAAAGTTCTCCCACAGAGATAATAATGAGTTACTCTATAGTAACACTAACAATTTTACATCAACACAACTGATTTCGAATGTACAGACATGCGTGACCGCTCCTTCACAACAGCAGGCTGCCTCATATCACAGACTAACTTTTCTTTGCATGGTTGCCAACATTTTCGCTACATTCATTCCTTGTTGGCAGTCATAATGCAGGCATTTTGAAATTTTCCGTCGTCATCAAATGTCTACAGGGATATTTCTTTCCACTATTATTAATTTGATAAAAACTGGCATATTTAAATCTTGCCAACTTGGAATGACTGAAAGTCTTTCCTTCAATAACATTCCGTGATGAGTTCCATGAATTAAAAGAATTCTGAGTGATGTTAATGATGTCCATTCATTAACAAAACTGTTTTCAAAGCAAACCTTTAAAAGTCTACATAATTACTTTCACAAGATCATGTTTGTGCTCAACAACTTGATTAAGAATGCCATTAACTTGGATTCATTCATCCCCGTGTAGTGCTGCTTGCAATGTAATGGAATGAATAGAACCACTGATACAGAACTGTAACAACAGAAGGCTGGGTACTCAAAGTGTGAGCTAGGCACACAATCTCCCCTTCCTCTTGTTTCTCATTGCATAGCTCTATCGTAAATTAAAAAACTCCACTACACTGAATACAGTTACACAGTGAAATCTAGAGTAATATGGTGACAAGATTAGTCCAACACCAACAAGAAAAATATCTTTTTTTCTTCTTCAGTCTTATGACTCTCAAAGTGGATTAATAATGCATATTATATAAAAATTATTTACTTGGCAAGGCAGATCAAAGATAGTAAATGCATTTCCTTTGTTCCAGAGTGCTAAATGACAACACCTGAAGTGTTGATAACCAGTCATGGAAACAAGAAGTCCATTTCCTTCTGTCAAGATATCTCAGGAAATTCAATCTATCTTTCAACTACAAAAGCAATGGCAAAACCAAATAAGAACTGGAATATTTGTCCAAATATTCAGCAAATATTTGCCAAGACCCAGCAACTTTTGACCAAACACTTGGCCAATATCTGCCAAGATTTGGCGGATACCAACTATTAACCCCCCTTAAGGGGAGGTGTATGTTATAAAAGTTCTAAAGTCATTGAAAAGTCACAATACAACAGCAAAAGATCTACGTTCATACATGACAAAGTTTAGAAGACCACAGAAGAACATTAGCAGTTCTGGCAAGCACTGGGGTTGGGGGAAGAATTTACACGGAGAGCAGACAGGCACAGGAAAGATGGAAGAGGCGACATGGCAACATGGAGGCAAAATGCAGACAGGAAGTCTCGCGTCAGGGCAGTCCTGCACATAATATCAGCATCTGTCGCCCTCTCCACTCAGAGTCTCGGACCCATGGCTCTGATTGTGACCTGAGATGTCCACTTCACTAATGTCTCCAATGCCCCACTCGGCACACACACCAACACCATGCACATAGTACTGTAAGAGGAACTCGAAACCGCAGAACTTGAGGCGACGCTGGCGTGACAAACGCTTTATTTCCACCAAGCTAGCACACCGAAAATAAAAGAAAGGACACTAACACCCTTGCCTTACGGAGATTCTCTATCGGCTAAACCCCAACGTGAATTCCGAGTTCAGATCTACCTGTACGCGTCGTGAATCCGTTGAACAGCGGGACATCGGTCGCCATCACTGTTCCTACAGCCTCAGGACGACTCCACGGGCACCGCGACAGTCCTGTGAAGCACTGGGCGAATACTCTCGAGTCGGCGAATGATTCATTTCAGTGATGTACCGCTCGACCAAGCTTTCCCATTAGTCCAGAGATTCAATCTCCATTTTGCAACTGCTTGAGTCTCCCGTCACTCTCTGACGTCCCACAACTGATGACGTAACGTCCGCGCAACTCCAAAAGAATTATCAAGCCCTACTGGGCGTGTCTGTTTACAAGGCCGCATCTCCTCCCCTACAGGGAGCCAGGCTCCTTTACAGTACATAAATAGTCTCCTGATTTCTGGTAGGGTATAATTATCAACTACTACTGGTCTCATCTGTAGGTACACTAATGACATTGCTACACACAACTAACTGCACTCTTGCTTCCTTGCCACAAGAATATCCGATTACCTTCAAGTCCATGAATAATATAATCTACACTCTTGGTTCTGCAGGTGATCATTGTGCAAGCAAGTATATAAGACATTCTTTCGTTTCCTGTAAGTGGGCAAACAAGCAGTACAAAAAGCCCTGATTAGCATTGAGAGTGGGGTAATAATCTTACAAAGCTCTTTGTCACAAACATCGCATTTTGATACAGAAGCCTGGGGCAGATCTAATGACGCTGATTGGACAGACCACCGATTGTTGCACAATTAGTCATGAATGTTTGAAGGTGGATGTGCTACTAGTTGTTCCCATGTACAAGAGGCTGTTACAGGGCCCAGGCAATGGCTACAGACATCACATGTAACGTCATGAGCAGGCCGTCAGTACACTAGGCAGGACAACAAAGGCAGAGAGGCTCTGTCACAGACTAAAGAATTATTTCTACACAAAACAACATCAAATGTGAAGCAGTCTGCACCGCCTTCGAACCATTATGCCACGTCTCCAATTATGCTCCAAGTAAAATTTAAAATCAAGTCAAGAAGCAAAGATCCTAAAAAATAATCTAATCTAAAAATAGAAGATAAAATGACAGAAAGAAATTTTTGTTAAAAAAACTCCTGATTTATCAAGCGTTGTGTTAGTAAACAGCACAGCTTAAACAGTAACAGCAATAAACATGTGAGACCTAACAGAGCAGAACAACGCCAATTCATCCATCCTTCAACACAACTATACAGTCTACCATACACAGACATGCAAATGTAAGATCATTGAAGGAAGGTGAGGCTATTCACCAGTCTTATGGTCTCCACTCCATTTCCACATCTGCAAAATCCTGTGATGAATTTTCCCAGAAATATCCAGCTTTTCCGCTGCTGCCACCAGGCTATGCCAGGAGTTGTCTCCGCTGAGTTCAACAGATTTAAAGCGGCCACCAGGTTCTGTCCGTAGTCTTTGCAAAGAAAGATGTCATGCTCACAGTGGTGAAGCATATCTCCTTTCCAGTCGGTCTCTGCGGTGGCTGGCTTGAGGCTGCACAAGGACATGAGGGTGAGGTGGGTGGTTCCAGCTTGTTGCAGTCTTTCTTGCATGCAGTCAGATGAAGTTTTTCTAACACAGAGTTGGATACCAGACATGGGACTGACAGGAAAATTTTCAGACCTCAAGCTGGGATCGAAACCACAACCTCCTCTGTGCAGTTGTGAGGCCCACAGAGAGGGTCTGCAGCTGACATCGAGAGGAGGGAAGCTGACCCCCTGGAGAGATTGCAACCGACAGCCAGTTTGCATGTCTGTCCTTCAGTCCATCCATCCATTTGTGCGTCCTTCTGTCTGTCATTTTGCCAGTCTGCCTGTATGTGTGTGTGGCTGTCTATGTGTTGGTGTGTCTGTCTGTGTGTCGGACCTGTCTGTCTACACGACAGGTTTGGTGATGAGAATCTAGCTAAGGAGAGCTTACTCTTTTTCTCACTGGTCGACCACTAGTTGACCGCTGCTTAACTATCGAAAAGACTAAACTGTCAAGCTGCTCCAAACTTGGTTGTGTTTGTTTAGTCACAGCTGACCCAACCAATCTGTCTTTGTCAGGCATACTAGTGATACAAACACTACTTCTCTTGTTGATCCAGAAACTGCTGCTCCCACTATTTCTTACACTGCCGTCACATGAACAAAGATTGCGCTTGCGGTCTGAAGTGTGTGCTCTGTCAATGTTTGATTCCAAATCTTTTGATCAAGCAGCCAGAGTTTACTGTGCAAACCAAGCCTGCATCCACCTGCACTGTATACATCAGAACAGCAAGCCACACCACCACCACAGCCACCACCATCACCACCACTGCCACCACCATCACCACCACTGCCAGTGCTTGCCCTCTAGGCACCATCATCCCACACAGAGACCAGCTTTCAATCCTTGCACCCCAACCAAGCCCGTGACAACCTGTTCCACTATCACGCAGTTCACTACAACTCCACCCCAACAATGGCTCCAGGCCTCACAGCAGTCCGGTCTGCCTGAAGGAGGTGAGGGCACCGAGAACGCCTGCGCGGGCCAGGGGCACGCGGGGCTGGGCTGCTCCTGACCCTCGGGCCTGTGCGCAGGCACCACCCTGGCCTCCTCTGGCGTGGTCTCCCTGGAGTGGGCGGGGCTGTCCACGGGGCTCTCTGTGGGGGGTAGGGCCGGCAGACTGGGGTGGCGACTTGGCAGAGAGGTAGCCCAGAAGGGCAAAGCCTTTGCTCTTGACCCGCTCCAGCAGCCCAGTGCCGGCTCCGCCATCAGAGGGAGAGGCGGAGGAGGTGGTGGTGGTATGCGAGGAGCTGGCCGCCGAGTACTGGCCATCTATGGACAGAGAGGACAACCAGTCATGGCAGAGTTCTCCGGGAAACATGCGAAAACTGGCACACATGGTGATGGCTGCTGCTGCTGCTGCTGATGATGATGATGACAATCGTGAAGGCAACAATAATAAAAATATGTATACAATCCAACTTTAAAGAGGTCCTGTGACCTTGACCTTGAAGCAAGGTAAATCAAACTGGTATCAAAAGATAGGGAATACTTTCCCTTATATATAATATATAGGTCATGTATCCAATCTCAAAAACTTCAGAGAAAATTGGGAAAACGTGAAAATGGCGGTTTTTTAGACAAAATTTACGGCCCCTGCGACCTTGATCTTGAAGCACGGTCAAGTCACTTTGTATGTGTTTTGACGCCTTGTCATCATACACCATCATGACAAATTGGGTGTTGATAGACTTAATAGTCTCAGAGAAAAATCCAACGTTAAAGTTTTTTACGGACGACAGGACGCCCGGACGCCCGGAGGCCCGGACGCTCAGACGCTCAGAGCCACCAGACAAGTTGTGTACATGCGAATATCGCACCGTAGATAGATTCCCGTTGCGTGGTCTC
>JAWQFJ010016682.1:0-10303 GCA_034096865.1 Theodoxus fluviatilis | reverse complement strand
CATCCTGTAGAATTGGCCATGATTTCAAGTAAAATCAACATACAGCCATGATTTTAGCCAACCAAGTTCTACAACAAACATACTACACATAGACATAAGTTCATGAAGCTTGAATTCATCTTTATTGCACAGAAATGACTTTAATGATGCAACATAATTTTGAACATATCACATTTATCTGTAAGCTGTTTTCAAGATTTAACATTATCTCTTCCACCTAAATCTTTGAAATTTGGACACTACATTTACCATATATCAGACAACAGACCCTACCTCTTTAGAGTGTCTATACTTAATCAAAATGTTGACTTTGTGAAAGAAAAAAAGAGAAAAAAGAACAATTTGGCAAAATGTTGAAAATATTTCTCTTTTCCTTTAGAGAGCTACAACCTGTAGATACTGATGCAATCAGAAAATGCTGAAAATTTGAAGTTGTTCTGATCAATAGCTGCAGAATAATCTTGAAAACAGTAACGCCACTTCAATATGTGAGAAAACCGAGAAAATGCAATTTTAGTGTTCAAGTTCTCAAAATTCTGAGATAGATGCACTATTTAATGTCCTGCAAGCATGTCTTTTGGCTCAAACATACAACTACACTCAGGGATCACTCAACTGACCTATTCATGTGCTCCTGACTGGTAGAAATTCTCACTTTCCTCCTGAGAGTCAGCCTCCCTCAAAGCTCTTGACTTGCGCGCCTGCTTTGTCACAGTCAGGGATTGCAGTTTCGAGCCTTCAATCCTGGCTTTGTCCAGTTGCTGGAGGCAAAGTTCTGTGTAGTGGCCAGGAGTGAAGCCCAGTTCTCTGAAAACATCCAACCTTCCCATCTGGCCATCATTGTACACAACTGCTGCTTCTGCAACAGCTAGGGACAGGCGGGTGCGGCCCACAAAACTTGCTTTCGGACAGTGTTGCCAGATCAAGTTGTGGAAGGACTCGTTTGTGTTTTGTGATCCACCATGAGAGCACCTTTCCAGAAGAGTGTGGTCAGAGAGTGTCTCAAACACTGGCCTGATGGCATCACACACAAACTTGGGTAAGGCATTCCTATTAGGATCTCCCTTGCCAGATTTGGAGGGGCACCAGACACCACAGTTGTCGTGCTTTTTAGTTCGATGCTCCCATATTGCCCAAATGTCTTTTTTCATCTGCTGTACATTCTGCACATTATTTCTGACAGCAGCACCAAAATGTCCCTGGATCCTCAATATTGCCTTTTTTGTCAATCCCCCCTTCCCTCCTATCCCCCTCACAGTCTTGCCATTGTGTTCATAGGTTTCCTTCTTCAACTCATTCACTTTGTTTGTCAATTGTCTACCCATTCTCTTCTGCACATGGCCACAGCATTCCAATTTTTTTATGTTCTTGCCAGGATAGATGGGTGGGTCAGCATTCTTCAGAGATGAATAAGACTTGCTGTCACCATCACCTAAGTAAGATGTATACTGCAAGCCATATTTTTTTATGGATTGCCTGAAGATGTGCTGAGCTCCTGCAGGCTCCATGCTGCCAGCTGATCCCTCATGGTTTTTCTCACAAGAATCACTGTGTTTTCTTTTCCACTCTGCAAAGTCTGCTTCATGGATTTTCTTCTTCTGTTGAGCACAAGATGTGCAGTGGTTGGACAGAACTTGAGTGTCAATAACTTTGGATGAAGGACCATTCACTGTCATCACTGTCACAACTCCATTCTTGCTGCTGAACCCCCTCCTCTGCCAGGTTCCATCACAAGACACAGTGATGTCTGATGACTCTGCAGCACTCCTGGCTTCCTCAGCTGCCTTCCTCTTACTTCTTTCAGCCACATTTTCTGTTGCTTTCACAAGCTGTTTTGTGTGCAAAGCCCAACTATTCTTGTGAGGAGGTGGTGGCATGTTCATGTTCCCTAGGAATTTCTTTCCATGTGTGTAGTGTCTTCCAATGCTATACACAGCAAGAGGAAAACGTCTGTTGACTTCATATACCTTGCCTACACGTTTGGAAGTGTCCATACTAACAGTCTGTTTGCAAGAACATTCAAAAGTGAACACAGAGGCAAGGGAAATTCTTTTCTCCGAAACACAAGAAAGTCGCTTGTTCCTACCGATGGGCTGTTTGCAGTTCGGGCAGAGAAGTGAAGACACAAACTTCACCAGCAGTTCACTGTCCACAAATCGAAATCCAGTAATTTCACTATCACCTGCCAAGTTGCATTCACTTTCCACGTTCTGGAGCTTCGTAGAGGAAGAAGTACTTGGGCTTGGTTGTGGAGCGGGTGGGGGGCGAGAACGGAGAAGTGCAAACTTCATGTGTGAAGCTCGCATCTTTTGCAGTTGAACTAGTTCCGTCTTCATTTATCACCGCTTCGTGTTGATTTCCTCTAAATCTACGTTTGCGTGGCCTATAATCTGACATATTCTTCCGTTTCCCCATGATTTTCAATCAAAACAGTATCAATTCTTCGAGCAGTTACACTGTGCTAATCAGAATCGCTTGCAATTTAGACGCGCGAGTGCAGAACCGATGTTTTCAAGCCCGGAGCCAAGGCAGTCTGAAAGCTGTGCTTTGATTGGCTGCCTCCAACACTACTCCTATATGAACCTTTATTTGAAGAACCAATGAAAACCTTTCTTCTATGAAGTAAACACCTTCACAAGGCACATGTAGAGCTGGGCGAGAGCTTTCCAACGGTACTTTATTTTCGTAGATATGTTGAGCAGAAGCGGAGAAACGACTTTTGTTTCCATTATGCATAATTAATTAGGCTTTTGTTTCAATCACCCCCTCCCCCAAAAATGCTTTAAATGTTTGTTTTTCGTCCTCTATCAGAAAACGTGACACTTGGAGTGTGTAGAGGAGTGAGTGCACTAACATAATACATCTTAACCCAAAAATGTGAAAATTTGAAAAATTTTGACTTTTGTCACCTTGGAACATCGCAATATTTCTTAAGGCACGAACATCGTTATTTGAGAAAATGTCTGTCACAGGTTCTTCAGCAACATGCTGTATACTTGGTGGTATGTGTTTCGTGCGTAAGTCATAGGACATTCTCATTAACGTACCCTGCAAGAGTTATCCTCGGCGCTCTCTGTCGAAAAACAACGCGTTAGGTAGAACCACCTAGTTCCGGTCGATTCTCGAAGCGTCTGCAATGAATACTAGATCTTTGCTAGATCGCTCAAAGTACATGTATGTGGGGGTGGAAAACAGTACTGTCATGTAAAGCTCGAATGAGTAGCAGCAGATAACTGTTTAGTTCTCGCTTGAATTGACAATTTCGTTTCCCTGGTCTGGCGAGGACCGAAAATTCACTATCGAGTGGATGAGTGATCAACTTGCCCGCACGGCGTAATGTATAGGCCTAACTTGTAAGATCGGGTCGATGATGACAAGAAAATGGCATTAAAACACACAAAAAGTTTCATTACAACTAAAATCACCGATTATATTAATAACTGACCATTTTTACACTTACAGCTAGTACTCAAACTTTACAACGCAAACAAAACACACCTGCGGGGAGTGTCGTGGTCTCGCATCAAAACTCAATGCACGAGTGATCGTTTCACTATCTGATCCGACATGGTATTCCAGCAAACAAGCAACTACTGCAACTTCATGAAGTTATTGAAATCTCAAAGTGTGATGTCAGACATCGATTGACCGATCGAGTTCGACTGCAGCTGCCGAATCAAACGTAAGCGCTGCTCCCAAGCTCGTTTAAGTTGCTTGTGATCGTTTCGCTATTTGATCCGACAATAATTACTAAACATTGATATCAAAAGCACTATTCAAAATTTTTGGCGGGTGGTCTACCCCGCACAACTGAAATCTATGGTTAATATCATCTCCACAAGCCGAACTACGTGAAGTTCTACATTACGTCGAGTGCGCGCAAGTTGATCGACTCGATGATAGTGAATTTTCGGTCCTCGCCAGACCAGGGAAACGAAATTGTCAATTCAAGCCAGAACTAAACAGTTATCTGCTGCTACTTATTCGAGCTTTACATGAAACATTATATCACACTAGCTTGATCGTCTGCTGGCGTAATGACTATGGTTCGATCGCGTTCGTCTGCTAGCCAGCTAAGTACGTACGGTGAGGTTTGTTTACTTATCTTCTGTGGGTTTTATGCAGAAAGTATACGTTAAAACAGTCTAATATGACTATTTTCGATTAGTTTTTAATCTAATTAATCTTTTTGCATGCTTTAATGTCATCCTTTTGCCAATATCTAGCGATCATCCCATGAGCTTCTATTGTTACCAGTCTACCGGAACTAGTGGAAGTAAAGGGACAAAACTCGGGCTGAATTTCCGTTCCGGAAGTGAGAATGTCCTATAAGTAGCGGGACAGTGAAATAAAAAATGAATTTCATCTTCTTCATTCTCCATGCATAATGGAAAGATATTTATGTAAGGAATTGTACTGAATCTATACTTATGCACGTACAAATCGCTTATTCCCATTCTGAGAGAGTGAGAGAGAGAGAGAGAGAGAGAGAGAGAGAGAGAGAGAGAGAGAGAGCAGTTACTACTACTGCTACTACTACTGTTACTACTACTGGTACTACTACTGCTACTACGACCACTACTACTGTTATTACTACTACTGACTACTCCCACTACTACTACTACTACTACTGACTACTCCCACTACTACTACTACTACTACTACTACTACTACTACTACTACTGACTACTCCCACTACTTCTAGTACTACTACTACTACTACTACTACTACTACTACTACTACTACTACTACTACTGACTACTCCCACTACTTCCACTACTTCTACTACTACTACTACTACTACTACTACTACTACTACTACTACTACTACTACTACTACTACTACTACTACTACTACTACTACTACTACTACTATTACTGTTACATGTGCTACTACTGACTACTCCCACTACTACAACAATTACTACTACTACTACTACTACCGCTATTACTACTACTACTACTACTACTACTACTACTACTACTACTACTAACTACTACTACTACTACTACTACTGTTACTACTACTGCTACTATACCACTACTACTTTCTACTTTGTCCATCAGGTGCTTCGCAAGGAGAGCGGGGATTACGGCGACCTGCTGATGGAGGACTTCAAGGACCACTACCTGAACCTGACGCTGAAGACCATGATGGCCTTCAAGTGGGCAACCACCTGGTGCCGCAAGGCGCGGTTCCTGCTGAAGACCGATGACGACATGTGGGTCAACATCAAGTCCTTGCTAGGCCTTCTCAAGATCCACGACCGTCGCCTGCAGACTAACGTTGGGGGTGTATGCCCTTCCAGGCATGTAGGCAGGGAGATGGAGATAGAGACATGCGGCAGACAGAGACAGACAGAGACAGAGCCAGAGCCAGACAGACAGAGACAGACAGAGACAGACAGAGACAGACAGAGACAGACAGAGACAGACAGAGACAGACAGAGACAGACAGAGACAGACAGAGACAGACAGAGACAGAGACAGACAGAGAGACAGACAGAGACAGAGACAGACAGAGACAGACAGAGACAGAGACAGAGACAGACAGAGACAGACAGAGACAGACAGAGACAGACAGAGACAGAGACAGAGACAGAGACAGAGACAGACAGACAGAGACAGAGACAGAGACAGAGACAGACAGACAGACAGACAGAGACAGACAGAAACAGAGACAGAGACAGAAACAGACAGAGACAGACAGAGACAGACAGAAACAGACAGAAACAGACAGAGACAGACAGAGACAGACAGAGGCAGACAGAGACAGAGACCGACAGAAAGAGACAGAGACCGACAGAGACCGACAGAGACAGACAGAGACAGACAGAGACAGACAGAGACAGAAACGGACGGACGGACGGACGACGGACAGACACACACACACACACACACACACACACACACACGGACGGACAAATGGGGTGGTGGGGGAGGGGTATCTGTCGGACGGGCGGGCGGGCGGGCGGGGGGGGGGGGGGGGGGAGGATGGTCGGACAGACAGACGGGCAGGCAGGCAGACAGATACACAGACAGATAAACAGACATACACACAGACAGACACAGACAGGCAGACAGAGGAGAGACAGACAGGCATGCATGCAGACAGACAGAAAGGCGGATGGACAGGCGGATGGACGGAGAGGCAAGCAGACAGAGACAAATAGATGGCAAACTTGAATGGCTGGCTGGCTGGCTGGCTGGCTGGATGGATGGATGGATGGATGGATGGATGGATGGATGGATGGATGGATGGATGGATGGATGGATGGATGGATGGATGGATGGATGGATGTCGCAACCCCAGGTCAAAGTGGCACACCTCGCTCCAGAGCTACCCCCAGAGCTCCTTCCCGACTTTCTGCTCAGGGACTGGCTACGTCACGAGCATGGCGGTGGTGGAGAAAGTCTACAGGGTCTCTCCCTCTGTGCCCTTCTTCCACCTGGAGGACGTGTACGTGGCGCTGTGTGCCAGGAGGCTGGGGATGGGGATGATTCATCTGCCAGGGTTCCACAGGGGCGCCACTTCCCACAAGCCCTGCGATATGCAGAACCCCCAAATTGTGACGTCACATCGAGTGCCCCCTCATGTCCTCCTGAGTGCGTGGAACACCAAGTGTACTTAAGGCCCTCGGCCCACACGGTGAAACAGAAATAAACTGTTTCTATTTCCCCGATCCGGAAGAGAAAAATCGTGTTCTCAGATGGTGAACAGAAACAAACGGTCTCTATTTCTCTGATCCTGAAAAAATAGTTCTGTGTTCTCACACACTGAAACGGAAACAAATGGTCTCTATTTCTCTGATCCAGAAAAATAGTTCTGTGTTCTCACACACTGGAACAGAAACAAACGGTCTCTATTTCTCTGATCCAGAAAAAATAGTTCTGTGTTCTCACACACTGGAACAGAAACAAATGGTCTCTATTTCTCTGATCCAGAAAAAATAGTTCTGTGTTCTCGCACACTGTAACAGAAACAAACGGTCTCTATTTCTCTGATCCAGAAAAAATAGTTCTGTGTTCTCACACACTGGAACAGAAACAAACTGTTTTGATTGCTCTTATCCAAAAGAACAAAAAGAGTTTGTGTTCGCACACGGTAAATGTATCTGATTCATAAAAAGAGTGTGTGTTTGCTGACGGTGAAAAAGAATCAAGCTGTTTTTATTTCTGTGTGTTCGCAGAATGTGATACAGAAACAATTTGTTTATCTTCCTCTGGTCCAGAATTTGTGAGTGTGTATTCGCACACGGTAAAACGGTGAAAAAGAATCAAGCTGTTTCTATTTCTGTGTGTTCGCAGAATGTGATACAGAAACAATATGTTTATCTTCCTCTGGTCCAGAATTTGTGAGTGTGTATTCGCACACGGTAAAACGGTGAAAAATAATCAAGCTGTTTCTATTTCTCTGATCCAGAATGTGCGTTCGTGTGTGTGTGTGTGTGTGAATGTGTGTGTGTATGTGTGTGTATGTAAGTGTGTGTGTATGTGTGTGTGTATGTATGTGTGTGTGTGTGTGTGTGTGTGTGTGTGTGTGTGTAATGGGAAAATAGGTTTTCGGAAGTATCTCACCTGAGAGAGACTTGGTTTTTGCTGGTGAAGTTGGTAGTCCAACGACTGTATAGAAATTGAGGTGGAGGGTGGATGGGAGTTGAGTTCTGCCCCGGGGTGATGAGCGGTGTTTGCTCTGAGGTATGAGTAGTAGTGAGTAAAGGTGGGTCGTGAGTTGGTTGTGAGAAGATAGCTATATTAGAGAGCGCAAGAAGACAGCGATCAGTCCGCCTACTGAGAGAAGACAGAAGATAGAGATCGGTCCGCCTACTGAGTGAGAAGAAGAGAGAAGAGGAGGGCGAAGCACAGAAGAGAGAATCAGACGAAGAGATAGGAGAGATCGGCTCCACACACAGCAGAGACGGAGAGAGAGAGAGAGAGAGAGAGAGAGAGAGAGAGAGAGAGAGAGAGAGAGAGAGAGAGAGAGAGAGAGAGAGAGAGAGCGGCAGAGTTGGAAGGTTGGTGCGAGTTTTACACGGGTCGATAGTTTTTACTGGTCGAGGGCTGACCTACGTGCTTTTATGTTTTATATAAGAAGGCTGACCGATATTTTACTTGTGCTTTTTCATTTTCCCGTTGGAAGTTGAATAGGTGAAGAGTGTAATTTTACAAGATTGGGTTATTGAGGATGTTGTGTTTGAGCCATATATCAATGTAACATTCTTTTTCCTCTTGTTGTTCTTTTCTACCCCTGTTACGGGCATGTTTTATATTGAAATATAAAGACATGTAAGTAACCCGGGACCTGCTTTATTTCGTTTTTATGGATCCCTGTAAGAGAGGTGCAGAAAGTGGGGGCTCGTCGTCCGGGAGGATTTATTTTAGAAGAGTGTGAAAGTGAAAACTCGTTCAGAGAGATTATTCAGTTTTTATATTTGTGCAATTTTATTGAAGTATTGAGGTTAGAAGATTTTACTGTGCTGATATTTGAGTTGACATTTTTAACATATCTTGGGTACTTACTATTTTTTAAATGTCCCGATTTTTACGTAAACCTTCTGTGAGAGGAATTAGGAGAGCCAAACTGGAGGACTTGTTACAATTAGCGGAGGACAAAAATATTGGTGTGGCGGAAGATTTACAATCTAATGTGAAGGCAATACGAGAGTTACTGATAACTGAACTATTTCCTGAGGACGATTCTGATGAGGAAAGCAATCATGGGGAAATTGAAATTCAAAATGTTGCTAAGAAAAATAAAAACTCGGGTCTCACTTTTGATCAGCGGTTACACTTAAGGCAGCTGGAGATAGATTTGGAAATGGAGAGATTGAGAGACATAGAGAAGGAAAGGGAGAGGGAGAGCGTTTTAGAAATGGAGAGATTGAGAGACAGAGAGAAGAAGAGGGAGGATAAAGAGAAAGAGAGAGATTTGGAGATGGAGAGATTGAGAGACAAGGAGAGGGAGAGAGAATTTATGCGAAAGAAAATGGAATTTGAGAGACAACAGCAGGAGAATAGAAATACTCCCTAGGGATTGGAATTCAGGATAAATGACTGTCATCGTTCCGTCCCTCAGTTTGAAGAGCAAGATGCTGAGAAGTTTTTCTCACATTTTGAACAAGTAGCAAGCAAGTTTCATTGGCCTAAGCCGTACTGGTGTTTGATTCTGCAGAGTCAATTGAGAGGAAAAGCTAGTAAGGCTTATGGTTCCTTAGAGGGTGAGGACAGAGAAAACTATGAGAAAGTGAAGGAAGTGATCAGATTGGCCTACCAACTGACTGGAGAAGCGTATCGTCAGAGATTTAGAGAAATGAAAAAAGAGGGAGGTGAGACCTTCTGTGATTTTGTGGCTCGAGCAGCAAATGCTTTTGACTTGTGGTTGAGGTCAGAACAGGTGAAGTCTAGTTACGAAGCCTTGAGAGAGCTCCTGTTGCTAGAAAATTTGAAAAACGAAGTTCCCCCGACAGTGCGTGTATATCTGGAAGATCAACATGTTAAATCGGTTCGAGAGGCGGCTGAATTAACTGATAAATACATGCTGATTCATAAAGGACAGAATGGGCAGTGTCAAGTCAGAACTGGTTCCAGTAATCCCGTGGTAAACGGACGAGTCGTTCAATGTAGAAAGTATCAGAGATTTGGTCATGTAGCTGCTGAGTGTCGTGCATTACCTGTGCAGGAAAACAAAAATGGTCTAGGACGATCTTTGGCTGTAAAGACCAGCACCTTACAATGCTCATATTGTCATAAGTTAGGTCATGTGCTTGAGAACTGTTTTGCCAGAAAGAGAAAACAGCAGAAAGTGGTTGGATTTATACGGGACAGGACTGAGAAAGTCATAGGTTCCAAATACAGTAAATATGTATCCAGAGCTGGTCTTTCTATCAGTGATCATGATCCTTATGAAGAAGTGACAGTTTTTCGTGATACAGGTGCGTTTTTGAGTCTTATTAGCAGAATGGCTGTGAGTAGACCTGACTTGTCTAACACTGGAAAGAATGTGATAATCCAGGTGGTGGGACAGAAATATCGGTCAGTGCCCTTACATCGATTTTGGATAAAATCAGAGTTTGTCTCGGGAGAAGTGTTGCTTGGTGTGGTGGATGAACTACCAGTTTCAGATGTTGACATGTTGGGATCCGATTTGACGGACAAATGTTGTATAAAGTCACACAACCGTGTTGAGAGTTCAGTCCCCCCATGAAGTGGAGTCAGATAGTTCTGGTAGATCCGAATGTTATCCTGCTTGTGTTACTACTCGATCCATGTCAAAGAAGAGAGTGGAGAAGCAGTGTCTCGGCA
>JAWQFJ010016681.1:0-18759 GCA_034096865.1 Theodoxus fluviatilis | reverse complement strand
TCCCTTCGTTCCCCGTTCTGCGGCTTGTCGCAGAGGGAGGCCTTGAGACAGTGTTGGACAGTCGGGGGTGTTGTGTGTGGACGGGCAAGTGACAGTGTTGGACAGTCGGAGGTGTTGTGTGGACGGGCAAGTAACAGGGTTGGATGGTCGTAGGCGTTGTGCTGACGTGCAAGTGACGGCGTTGGACAGTCGTGGGGAAAGTTGCCCCGGCGTGAGAGAGTCCGCTGTTTGAGCAACCGTTTTTGTTGTTGTGGGGTTTGGGGGACTGTGGGGTGGTGTTGTGGCTCAGTCCGTGGCCAACCGTTGAGTTTTGTGGGATTGGTGGGGAATGTATTTTCACATGTGTTCGGGTTAGGGTGCGCGGGTAGTATTGTTTCATCTTTTCATTGTTATGTTGCATAAGTGCAGGTCATCAATCATTTATTATCATTGCCACCCATCATTTTCACCTCCTTTCATTCTTTCTGCGGCGGTACTGAAGTCTGATTAAATTCTGATTTGTTTAATAGTAGTTTTGAGTTCCTGACTTCCTCTGCATGAGAGGGTAAGGTCCCACCCAGCGGGTGTGGGCGCGACATTAGGGGCTCGTCCGGAATCTAAAATTTTTCATTTCGCTCAGGGACTCATTTAGTTTTGTTTTGGGAATATAGTTAGGGTTGTGTGTTTTTTGTTGTTGTTAGGTCATTGGTTGTCTTTGCTTGTCTCATGTGTGTGTTCAGTCCAGAATGAATCGGCCCTAGGTGATTTTAAATGGTAGTAAACCTGCAATGATTTCAGGAGTGACTGCGTGGAGTTTTTAGAGTTGTCAGGCGTTGGTGGGTGGAGTCCATGTGGACCCGGTCCAAGGCCATGGCAGAGAAGGCAGCGGCAAGTGGGACCAAGGAGGGTCGCAAGGACTGGAGCTCTCCACCACTGGTTGAGGCTACACCTCGTGGGGCGCGTGAGTCACCATCTCCGTCGGGAAGGGGGCGCGGTAGAGGTAAGCCTTTCGATTTGGGGGTTCCACCGAAGGGGGGTTACTTCACGCCCGGCCAAGCTGAGGGAGAGTTTGGGGTAAATCCAGGGGAGGGTGACGAACACGGGAAGGGAAAGCCGCAGTTTCTATCACCCGCGGTAGATACAAGCGCGATGCTTATGCAGCTGTTGCAGGTCGAAAGGGAAGAGTGTAGGCGGCGGGAGGAGAAGGAGGAGGAGCAAAGGCGTCGCGAGGAGAGGGAGGAGGAGGAGCGTAAGCGTCGTGAGGAGAGGGAGGAGGAGGAGCGTAAGCGTCGTGAGGAGAGAGAGAAGAAAGGGAAGAGCGGAGGCGTCGCGAGAAGAAAGAGGAGGAGAGGGAGAAGGAGGAGGAGGAGCGTAAGCGTCGTGAGGAGAGGGAGGAGGAGCGTAAGCGTCGTGAGGAGAGAGAGAGAGAAGAAAGGGAAGAGCGGAGGCGTCGCGAGAAGAAAGAGGAGAAGGAGGAGGAAGAGCGGAGGCGTCGCGAGAAGAAAGAGGAGGAGAAGGAGGAGGAGGAGCGGAGGCATCGTGAGAAGGAGGAGGAGAATAGGCGTCGTGAGGAGAAAGAGAAGGAAGAAAGGGACGAGCGTAGCCGTCGTGAAGAGAGGGAGGAGAGGAGAGAAAAGGCTAGAGTGGAAAGGGAGGAAAAGACCATTAAGGGGGTGAAGATTCCCGTCTTAGAAGACGGGGACGACATTGATGAATATCTCAGCCAGTTTGAGCAGATAGCTGACACCCAGGGGTGGAAGAGGGAAACGTGGGTAGCACGTCTTTTGCCTCAGCTCAGGGGTACGGCCAGATCGTTGTATTTCACACTCCCAGCTGAAGAGGCAGGGAACTATGACATGTTCCGAGAGGCTCTATTGAAACGTTTCAACCTCACGGCAGAAGGATACAGGAGAAGGTTCCGGGAGGCGAGGAAGGAGCTAGGGGAGTCCTTTACCCAGTTTGTGGTAAGGATCAGAAGCTATTTCCAGAAGTGGGTTTGCCTATCCAAGAAGAGGTTCGATGATCCGCAGGACCTAGTGGATATCATAGTGACGGAGCAGCTGATGGAGACGTTGTCTCCTGATCTAGTGGTAAAGATCAGGGAGCGGAAGCCCGCAAGTCTGATTAAAGCTGCCGATGTGGTCATTGAGGCAAGAAGGTCAGTAAAGAAGCCCCAGAGTTTCCCCATTAATGCCAGCCCATCGAAGAGAGGTTCAGGGGAAGAAGAAAAAGCGGACGAGGGTAAAGGTTCTAGCTCACAGGGAAGTATCCAAGAAGCTAAGGAGAAAGGGCTGTGCTTTAGATGTTTTCGAAAGGGGCATTTGAAGAAGGATTGCAAGAGTGGGGATGGTCGTCAGGTCACCAGGGGGTAGAGTCGCGAGTTCCCCAGGGAAGGTCGTCTCAGGCAGGGTGCCCTCACTTTGCGGGTCGTGCGGCCAGATAGCGTTTGAACCGCGATGTGTGGTCCAGCTGAACGGTGCGGAGGTGCCTGCCCTTAGGGATACAGGTGCGAACGCCCTGATAGTTGACTCAAGGCTTGACCCAAATGGCGCGTTGACTGGGAGGAGACAGTTCGTGACGTTGGCCTCCACCAACTACCAGACGGTTTGCGACCTTGCTGTTGTCGACCTGGTCTCGCCTTTTTTCACTGGGAAAGCTGTGGGGCTAGTCATGGAAAATCTTCTGACACCAGTCATAATTGTGAACCATGTAGAGCTGGTGGATGGTGGGATGATTAGGGTACCAGTGTACAACAAAGATCCCGAAGTGAGCGCAGGGGAAACGAGGGAGCAGGTGCGCGAGGGGCAGGGTCCGGGTAAACCCATCGTGGTATCTAAGCCGTTGATCGGACAGACAGGGCCGGAAGAAGTAGCTCGGCTGCAGTCTGAGGATGGGACTTTGGAAAGGGTTCGTGAAAACGCCCAGACAGGGAAGCAAGTGGTCTCAGGGAAGGGCACCGTCAGTTTCGTTAAGCAGGGAAGTCTCTACTACCGGGTCTTTACGGGATCGTCTGGGGTGTACAGGCAGGTAGTTGTGCCCAAGCCGTTGCGGCAGGAAGTTATGCAGGTGGCTCACGATCCACCTAGGGGGAAACACCTCGGGGTCAGGGGAACCAGGGCGAGGGTGTGGAGGATTTTTTATTGGCCAGGGCTGGGCAGGGACGTGAGGTTTTGTGCGTCTTGCGACGTGTGTCAGGGGAGGGTCCCCAAGGAGGAAGAGAGTCAGTATGGGTTGCAGCTGCGGCCACCTGGACTCCGCAGTTTTTGCACCTCAGTCAGGAAGGTGGGGCTCTCGTCGTCGGTGAACTTCTGTTCAGGCATTGTGTCAACGGGAGGGTCATTCCTGGGAGAGAGGACGGTGGTGCGAAATACCTGAGTGGGGTGACCCAGGCGGGGGGGAAGTTGGAGTGTTTACTTGTTGGGGGTTTTTGACTCACATGCGAAGCAAAAATGAGTCTATGTACTAACCCGTGTCGTCCTTCCGTCCGTCCGGGCGTAAAAAACTTAAACGTTGGATTTTTCTCGGAGACTATTAAGTATATCAACACCAAATGTGGCATGATGGTGTATGATGACAAGGCCTCTAAAACCATACATAGTGACTTGACCTTGCTTCAAGGTCAAGGTCACAGGAGCCATAAATGTGGTTTCAAAAACAGTCATTTTTCACATTTTCCCAATTTTCTCCCACGTTATTGAGAATGGCGACCTTAGCTACAACTGGTATATAGGGCAAAGTAATCCCTATCTTTTAATACCAGTTTGGTTGACCTTGCTTCATAGTCAAGGTCACAGGAGCTCTTCAAAGTGGGATTGTATACCTATTTTGAAGTCACCTTGACCCTGAACTATGGATGATAACTGTTTCAAACTTAATAATTATGTGGGGCACATGTTATACTTTCATCATGAGACACATTTGGTCACATATCAAGGTCAAGGTCACTTTGACCCTTATGAAATGTGACCAAAATGGGGTAGTGAACAACTAAAAGTGACCATATCTCACGGTAGAAAGTGCCAATAATCACCATTGTGCTTCCTATGTCTGGAATTAACAGCTTTGTGTTGCATGACCTTGGATGACCTTGACCTTGGGTCAAGGTCACATGTATTTTGGTAGGAAAAATGTGTAAAGCATTTCTTAGTGTATGATGTAATTGGTAGGTTTAGTTGTTTGACCTTGACCTTGAAGGTCACCTGAAGGTCAAGGTAATATAAAGGTCAAGGTCAAGCATGTGAGTCGTATGGGCTTTGCCCTTCTTGTTTCTTGTGGGGGTGTTTCTGCAACCTTCTCTGCTCCAGTTTTTGGTTGCAAAACTAGTAGTTTTGTTTTAGGGGGGGATATGTCGCGAGCAGGTTGCTAGTGTTGAGAGGTTACTGTTCGTGTGGTGAGTACGTGTGTGCGCACGCGTGTTGTGTAGTGCGGTTGAAGCGCGTTAGCGCGCTCCTCGTCCGTGCATTTTCCCGTGGAGCGTGATATTTGAGGTGGTGAGTGAGCTCTGCGCGTTTTCGCACGGGAATTTGGGGAACGGAAGAGTTTGCAGGGTGATGCTCACGTTTTCTTTTGAGGGTGAGGGTTTTGAAGTGGCAGTCGCTGTTTTGTGAGCGTGGAAGCAACCTCGCTTGTGTGAGGGTTGCGGAATTGTGGTGTGACTACTGTCAACCCAGTGCGTGGCGTGGCTTCTGTCAGCCCGGAATAGTTTAGACTATATTGTCTTTGTCGGTGTAGACCGAAGGAAATCGTCACCAGGGGAAGGGCCGTGTTCTTCCATGTGAGTATTTGTTGTGTGTAAATGTCTTTGTGTAAGTTTTCACTAGGTTGTGAGTTTGCTGTTTTAGGGGTGGGTGAGGAAGGTGAGATAGGTAATGGAATTTCCGAACTGTGGGTTTTACGTTCATTCATTGTTTGGTTCCCACATCGCATCATTTAAAGTCGTTTCATGGTTCATGGTAGGATTGCTGTTTTGATTTGCGTTCTTTGAGTAAAAGTTAAGATTGCTTGAAATGGGCCTAGTTTGTGGAAAGGCTAAGACAGTGTTTTGACTGAGTACCGTCATGTTTGTAACGGGTTTGAGTTGTGATTTGTGTGTTATGTATTATGCTATAGTTGCTAATTCTGGCCATTTAGGCCTGGGTGTTGTTATTTTGGTTGCATGTTCCACGACCCGCGTCATCCAAGGCCTTTGATGCTCCCCATTGATGTCGGCATCGTCCATGGTCTTCACTGCTCATCATCGCCGTCGTCATCGTCCAGGGGCCAGCCGCTCCTCATCGCTGTCATCATCATCCAACGTTCCCGGTGCCACTCATCACCCTGAGCTCGTCTGATCAGGGGAGGTCCGACGGTCGTGGTCACGTTGTTTCCCTCCGTTCCCCGTTCTGCGGCTTGTCGCAGAGGGAGGCCATGAGACAGTGGTGGTCGGCCGTAGTGGTTTTGTGCTGACGTGAGAGAGACAGTGTTGGACAGTCGGAGGTGTTGTGTGGACGGGCAAGTGACAGTGTTGGACAGTCGGAGGTGTTGTGTGGACGGGCAAGTAACAGTGTTGGACGGTCGTAGGCGTTGTGCTGACGTGCAAGTGACGGTGTTGGACAGTCGTGGGGAAAGTTGCCCCGGCGTGAGAGCGACCGCTGTTTGGACAACCGTTTTTGTTGTTGTGGGGTTTGCGGGACTGTGGGGTGGTGTTGTGGCTCAGTCCATGGCCAACTGTTGAGTTTTGTGGGATTGGTGGGGAATGTATTTTCACATGTGTTTGGGTTAGGGTGTGCGGGTAGTATTGTTTCATCTTTTCATTGTTAGGTTGCATAAGTGCAGGTCATCGATCATTTATTATCATTGCCATCCATCATTTTCACCCCCTTTCATTCATTCTGCGGGTGTACTGAAGTATGATTAAATTCTTATTTGTTAAATAGTAGTTTTGAGTTCCTGACTTCCTCTGCATGAGAGGGTAAGGTCCCACCCAGCGGGTGTGGGCGCGACAATCATCATCATCGTCATCATCATCAACGTTCTCCTCGTCATCATCACCATCATCATCAACGTCCTCCTCGTCATCAGCGTCTTCATCTTCCTGCTCCTCCTCCTCCTTTTGCTCCTCCTCCTCCTCCTTTTGCTCCTCCTCCTCCTCTTTTTGCTCCTCTTCCTCCTCCTTCCTCCTCCTCCTCCTCCTCGTCCTCCTCCTCCTCCTCTCCTCCTCCTCCTCCTCCTCCTCCTCCTCCTCCTCCTCCTCCTCCTCCTCCTCCTCCTCCTCCTCCTCCTCCTCCTCCTCCTCCTCCTCCTCCTCCTCCTCCTCCTCCTCCTCCTCCTCCTCCTCCTCTTCGCTCCTCCTCCTCCTCCTCTTCCTCCTCCTCCTTCTCCTCCTCCTCCTCCTCCTCCTCCTCCTCCTCCTCTCCTCCTCTCCTCCTCCTCCTCCTCCTCCTCCTCCTTCTCCTCCTCCTCCTCCTCCTCCTCCTCCTCCTCCTCCTCCTCCTCCTCCTCCTCCTCCTCCTCCTCCTCCTCCTCCTCCTCCTCCTCCTCCTCCTCAACGTTCAATATAGTTGGTTCGGTTTGTATGTGTGTGTGTGTGTGTGCGTGTGTGTGTGTGTGTGTGTGTACGCGCGTGCGTGTACGTGTGCGTATATGCAGGCGTGCGCGTGCACGCGAGTGTGTGTGTGTGTGTGTATTGCATGTATGCATACGTGCATGTACGTTGAATGTATGTATGTGTATGTGCGTTGTGTGCGTGTATGGATGCGTGTGTATGTACGTGTAAGTGTGTGCATGCATACGTGCATGAGTGTGAGCATGTGAAATATATAGCAAGAGTAAACCAACATCTTACTTCATTACAGAGACATTGTGGTGAGAAGTAAAGCTTCAAAGTGACCCGAATGACAGCCCTTGCTCGCTGCACATTCGTGATGTGGACACAGTACGATGAGGCCGACGTCAGGCAAGACGCACATGATAATATCCCTTTCGGAAAGCATGCAGGCCTAGTTTCAAAATGGCCGCCTCGTCGCTGGCATTCTAGTTCACTAGAGACTACGCCTACCGGCGAAAGTGTCTCTAGCCCAGTTGACATCACGTGATGGAAGGTTTTCATCCGAAATATGCAAATGGAGGTCACACGAGAGGCTTGTGGTATAGCCGATCTGCTCCCTGACATACGCCGTTAAAGTAGTTCTAGGACTATTTCGCACAAAACTCTTAACTTACTCTTGTTGAGGCAATAAACAAGCGTTTATTCGATAAAATAAAATGTTTGTGTTGAAATGGAAACAAGTTTTGACATCTGAATGATTTCTGTAAAAAGTGGAGAGAAAAATCGTATCAGAACGAACTATTTTTGGCGCAATGCTGTAATGCGAAGGGTCAAGTCTATTTCGCATTCATTGCGAACTGTGCCAGAGTCACTACTGACTCGGGTTCACAGAATGCGTCGCTGGCTGACACACTGAGTAAAAGCATGGAGGCATTGAGGGCATTTTGGGAATGCTGGAACTCAAGTCCCTTGAGTTCCTGTGCATAATAGTTTTTGACGACTTTCAGGCTTCGTAAACAGGGTTTCGTAACTCTGTGCAGATCTACAGAAAAATGCATTCATTTCCCTTGGATGATTATGCAATATTTGAAACGACCAGCTTTTCCCCTACAAAACCTAATTCTTGTGGGCGTGTGTTTGAGCTGCTTACGTGTATGTGTTTCGAATTGTCTCAAGGTTTTTTGTTGAATACATGTAGTTTACAAATTCTACCAGGAAGCATTAGGCAGCAAGTAACTGAGCTGTCTGGAGGTCAGACCGATAAGACAGTAACTTAAGGGAAAATACGTGAATAGCATCGTAGGAGATGAAACGGCAAAACTATGTGGTCGAAATGGAGTGATGTCAACATTGAGAGAAGATGACAAACATGTCCTTAAGCAATCTGTTATTGTTGTGATTGCTGTTGTTGTTTTCGTTGTCGTTGTTATTACAGAATGTCCGCTGTCCGTAGATATTTTTACTTCACCTACCTACCTACTCTTACAAAGGATGCAATTCCCACAGATAACCCTCCACCAAGCACCTCACACACCCACATTCCCACAGATAACCCACCACCAAACACCTCACACACCAATTCCCACAGATAACCCTCCACCAAACACCTCACACACCAATTCCCACAGAAAACCCTCCACCAAACACCTCACGCACCAATTCCCACAGATAACCCTCCACCAAACACCTCACACACCAATTCCCACAGATAACCCTCCACCAAACACCTCACACACCCACATTCCCACAGATAACCCTCCACCAAACACCTCACACACCCACATTCCCACAGATAACCCTCCACCAAACACCTCACACACCCACATTCCCACAGATAACCCTCCACCAAACACCTCACACACCAATTCCCACAGATAACCCTCCACCAAACACCTCACACACCCACATTCCCACAGATAACCCTCCACCAAACACCTCACACACCAATTCCCACAGATAACCCTCCACCAAACACCTCACACACCCACATTCCCACAGATAACCCTCCACCAAACACCTCACACACCAATTCCCACAGATAACCCTCCACCAAACACCTCACACACCAATTCCCACAGATAACCCTCCACCAAATACCTCACACACCAATTCCCACAGATAACCCTCCACCAAACACCTCACACACCATTGCAATTCCCACAGATAACCCTCCACCAAACACCTCACACACCATTGCAATTCCCACAGATAACCCTCCACCAAACACCTCACACACCATTGCAATTCCCACAGATAACCCTCCACCAAACACCTCACACACCATTGCAATTCCCACAGATAACCCTCCACCAAACACCTCACACACCAATTCCCACAGATAACCCTCAACCAAACACCTCACACACCAATTCCCACAGATAACCCTTCACCAAACACCTCACACACCAATTCCCTCAGATAACCCTCCACCAAACATCTCACACACCAATTCCCACAGATAACCCTCCACCAAACACCTCACACACCAATTCCCACAGATAACCCTCCACCAAACACCTCACACACCCACATTCCCACAGATAACCCTCCACCAAACACCTCACACACCATTGCAATTCCCACAGATAACCCTCCACCAAACACCTCACACACCAATTCCCACAGATAACCCTCCACCAAACACCTCACACACCCACATTCCCACAGATAACCCTCCACCAAGCACCTCACACACCAATTCCCACAGATAACCCTCCACCAAACACCTCATACACCATTGCAATTCCCACAGATAACCCTCCACCAAACACCTCACACACCAATTCCCACAGATAACCCTCCACCAAATACCTCACAAACCAATTCCCACAGATAACCCTCCACCAAACACCTCACACACCAATTCCCACAGATAGCCCTCCACCAAACACCTCACACACCCACATTCCCACAGATAGCCCTCCACCAAACACCTCACACACCAATTCCCACAGATAACCCTCCACCAAACTCCTCACACACCATTGCAATTCCCACAGATAACCCTCCACCAAACACCTCACACACCATTGCAATTCCCACAGATAACCCTCCACCAAACACCTCCCAAACCCACATTCCCACAGATAACCCTCCACCAAACACCTCACACACCCACATTCCCACAGATAACCCTACACCAAACACCTCACACACCAATTCCCACAGATAACCCTCCACCAAACACCTCACACACCAATTCCCACAGATAACCCTCGACCAAACACCTCACACACCATTGCAATTCCCACAGATAACCCTCCACCAAACACCTCACACACCCACATTCCCACAGATAACCCTCCACCAAACACCTCACACACCCACATTCCCACAGATAACCCTCCACCAAACACCTCACACACCATTGCAATTCCCACAGATAACCCTCCACCAAACACCTCACACACCCACATTCCCACAGATAACCCTCCACCAAACACCTCACACACCAATTCCCACAGATAACCCTCCACCAAACACCTCACACACCAATTCCCACAGATAACCCTCCACCAAACACCTCACACACCAATTCCCTTAGATAACCCTCCACCAAACACCTCACACACCAATTCCCTCAGATAACCCTCCACCAAACACCTCACACACCATTGCAATTCCCACAGATAACCCTCCACCAAACACCTCACACACCCACATTCCCACAGATAACCCTCCACCAAACACCTCACACACCATTTCCCACAGATAACCCTCCACCAAACACCTCACACACCAATTCCCACAGATAACCATCCACCAAAGACCTCACACACCAATTCCCACAGATAACCCTCCACCAAACACCTCACACACCCACATTCCCACAGATAACCCTCCACCAAACACCTCACACACCCACATTCCCACAGATAACCCTCCACCAAACACCTCACACACCCACATTCCCACAGATAACCCTCCACCAAACACCTCACACACCAATTCCCACAGATAACCCTCCACCAAACACCTCACACACCAATTCCCACAGATAACCCTCCACCAAACACCTCACACACCAATGCAATTCCCACAGATAACCCTCCACCAAACACCTCACACACCCACATTCCCACAGATAACCCTCCACCAAACACCTCACACACCCACATTCCCACAGATAACCCTCCACCAAACACCTCACACACCCATATTCCCACAGATAACCCTCCACCAAACACCTCACACACCAATTCCCACAGATAACCCTCCACCAAACACCTCACACACCCAATTCCCACAGATAACCCTCCACCAAACACCTCACACACCACATTCCCACAGATAACCCTCCACCAAACACCTCACACACCCACATTCCCACAGATAACCCTCCACCAAACACCTCACCCACCACATTCCCACAGATAACCCTCCACCAAACACCTCACACACCCACATTCCCACAGATAACCCTCCACCAAACACCTCACACACCCACATTCCCACAGATAACCCTCCACCAAACACCTCACACACCCACATTCCCACAGATAACCCTCCACCAAACACCTCACACACCCACATTCCCACAGATAACCCTCCACCAAACACCTCACACACCCACATTCCCACAGATAACCCTCCACCAAACACCTCACACACCATTGCAATTCCCACAGATAACCCTCCACCAAACACCTCACACACCAGCATTCCCACAGATAACCCTCCACCAAACACCTCACACACCATTGCAATTCCCACAGATAACCCTCCACCAAACACCTCACACACCAATTCCCACAGATAACCCTCCACCAAACACCTCACACACCAATTCCCACAGATAACCCTCCACCAAACACCTCACACACCAATTCCCACAGATAGCCCTCCACCAAATACCTCACACACCAATTCTCACAGATAACCCTCCACCAAACACCTCACACACCAATTCCCACAGATAACCCTCCACCAAACACCTCACACACCAATTCCCACAGATAACCCTCCACCAAACACCTCACACACCCACATTCCCACAGATAACCCTCCACCAAACACCTCACACACCAAATTCCCACAGATAACCCTCCACCAAACACCTCACACACCCACATTCCCACAGATAACCCTCCACCAAACACCTCACACACCAATTCCCACAGATAACCCTCCACCAAACACCTCACACACCACATTCCCACAGATAACCCTCCACCAAACACCTCACACACCCACATTCCCACAGATAACCCTCCACCAAACACCTCACACACCAACATTCCCACAGATAACCCTCCACCAAACACCTCACACACCCAATTCCCACAGATAACCCTCCACCAAACACCTCACACACCCACATTCCCACAGATAACCCTCCACCAAACACCTCACACACCAATTCCCACAGATAACCCTCCACCAAACACCTCACACACCAATTCCCACAGATAACCCTCCACCAAACACCTCACACACCAATTCCCACAGATAACCCTCCACCAAACACCTCACACACCCACATTCCCACAGATAACCCTCCACCAAACACCTCACACACCATTGCAATTCCCACAGATAGCCCTCCACCAAACACCTCACACACCCACATTCCCACAGATAACCCTCCACCAAACACCTCACACACCCACATTCCCACAGATAACCCTCCACCAAACACCTCACACACCATTGCAATTCCCACAGATAACCCTCCACCAAACACCTCACACACCCACATTCCCACAGATAACCCTCCACCAAACACCTCACACACCAATTCCCACAGATAACCCTCCACCAAACACCTCACACACCACATTCCCACAGATAACCCTCCACCAAACACCTCACACACCCACATTCCCACAGATAACCCTCCACCAAACACCTCACACACCCACATTCCCACAGATAACCCTCCACCAAACACCTCACACACCCACATTCCCACAGATAACCCTCCACCAAACACCTCACACACCCACATTCCCACAGATAACCCTCCACCAAACACCTCACACACCACATTCCCACAGATAACCCTCCACCAAACACCTCACACACCCACATTCCCACAGATAACCCTCCACCAAACACCTCACACACCCACATTCCCACAGATAACCCTCCACCAAACACCTCACACACCAATTCCCACAGATAACCCTCCACCAAACACCTCACACACCATTGCAATTCCCACAGATAACCCTCCACCAAACACCTCACACACCATTGCAATTCCCACAGATAACCCTCCACCAAACACCTCACACACCCACATTCCCACAGATAGCCCTCCACCAAACACCTCACACACCACATTCCCACAGATAACCCTCCACCAAACACCTCACACACCCACATTCTCACAGATAACCCTCCACCAAACACCTCACACACCAATTCCCACAGATAACCCTCCACCAAACACCTCACACACCATGCAATTCCCACAGATAACCCTCCACCAAACACCTCACACACCCACATTCCCACAGATAACCCTCCACCAAACACCTCACACACCAATTCCCACAGATAACCCTCCACCAAACACCTCACACACCAATTCCCACAGATAACCCTCCACCAAACACCTCACACACCCACATTCCCACAGATAACCCTCCACCAAACACCTCACACACCACATTCCCACAGATAACCCTCCACCAAACACCTCACACACCCACATTCCCACAGATAACCCTCCACCAAACACCTCACACACCCACATTCCCACAGATAACCCTCCACCAAACACCTCACACACCACATTCCCACAGATAACCCTCCACCAAACACCTCACACACCCACATTCCCACAGATAACCCTCCACCAAACACCTCACACACCAATTCCCACAGATAACCCTCCACCAAACACCTCACACACCATTGCAATTCCCACAGATAACCCTCCACCAAACACCTCACACACCATTGCAATTCCCACAGATAACCCTCCACCAAACACCTCACACACCCACATTCCCACAGATAACCCTCCACCAAACACCTCACACACCCACATTCCCACAGATAACCCTCCACCAAACACCTCACACACCCACATTCCCACAGATAACCCTCCACCAAACACCTCACACACCCACATTCCCACAGATAACCCTCCACCAAACACCTCACACACCATTGCAATTCCCACAGATAACCCTCCACCAAACACCTCACACACCACATTCCCACAGATAGCCCTCCACCAAACACCTCACACACCCAATTCCCACAGATAACCCTCCACCAAACACCTCACACACCCACATTCCCACAGATAACCCTCCACCAAACACCTCACACACCCACATTCCCACAGATAACCCTCCACCAAACACCTCACACACCAATTCCCACAGATAACCCTCCACCAAACACCTCACACCAATTCCCACAGATAACCCTCCACCAAACACCTCACACACCCACATTCCCACAGATAACCCTCCACCAAACACCTCACACACCCACATTCCCACAGATAACCCTCCACCAAACACCTCACACACCCACATTCCCACAGATAACCCTCCACCAAACACCTCACACACCCACATTCCCACAGATAACCCTCCACCAAACACCTCACACACCCACATTCCCACAGATAACCCTCCACCAAACACCTCACACACCAATTCCCACAGATAACCCTCCACCAAACACCTCACACACCCACATTCCCACAGATAACCCTCCACCAAACACCTCACACACCCACATTCCCACAGATAACCCTCCACCAAACACCTCACACACCCACATTCCCACAGATAACCCTCCACCAAACACCTCACACACCCACATTCCCACAGATAACCCTCCACCAAACACCTCACACACCAATTCCCACAGATAACCCTCCACCAAACACCTCACACACCAATTCCCACAGATAACCCTCCACCAAACACCTCACACACCATTGCAATTCCCACAGATAACCCTCCACCAAACACCTCACACACCCACATTCCCACAGATAACCCTCCACCAAACACCTCACACACCCACATTCCCACAGATAACCCTCCACCAAACACCTCACATACCCATATTCCCACAGATAACCCTCCACCAAACACCTCACACACCAATTCCCACATATAACCCTCCACCAAACACCTCACACACCATTGGAATTCCCACAGATAACCCTCCACCAAACACCTCCCAAACCCACATTCCCACAGATAACCCTCCACCAAGCACCTTACACACCAATTCCCACAGATAACCCTCCACCAAACACCTCAAACACCCACATTCCCACAGATAACCCTCCACCAAACACCTCACACACCCACATTCCCACAGATAACCCTCCACCAAACACCTCACGCACCAATTCCCACAGATAACCCTCCACCAAACACCTCACACACCCACATTCCCACAGATAACCCTCCACCAAACACCTCACACACCATTGCAATTCCCACAGGTAACCCTCCACCAAACACCTCACACACCCACATTCCCACAGATAACCCTCCACCAAACACCTCACACACCCACATTCCCACAGATAACCCTCCACCAAACTCCTCACACACCATTGCAATTCCCACAGATAACCCTCCACCAAACACCTCACACACCAATTCCCACAGATAACCCTCCACCAAACACCTCACACACCAATTCCCACAGATAACCCTCCACCAAACACCTCACACACCATTGCAATTCCCACAGATAACCCTCCACCAAACACCTCACACACCCACATTCCCACAGATAACCCTCCACCAAACACCTCACACACCATTTGCAATTCCCACAGATAACCCTCCATCAAACACCTCACACACCATTGCAATTCCCACAGATAACCCTCCACCAAACACCTCACACACCATTGCAATTCCCACAGATAACCCTCCATCAAACACCTCACACACCATTGCAATTCCCACAGATAACCCTCCATCAAACACCTCACACACCATTGCAATCCCCACAGATAACCCTCCACCAAACACCTCACACACCAATTCCCACAGATAACCCTCCACCAAACACCTCACACACCAATTCTCACAGATAACCCTCCACCAAACACCTCACACACCCACATTCTCACAGATAACCCTCCACCAAACACCTCACACACCATTGCAATTCCCACAGATAACCCTCCACCAAACACCTCCCAAACCCACATTCCCACAGATAACCCTCCACCAAGCACCTCACACACCAATTCCCACAGATAACCCTCCACCAAACACCTCACACACCCACATTCCCACAGATAACCCTCCACCAAACACCTCACACACCCACATTCCCACAGATAACCCTCCACCAAGCACCTCACGCACCAATTCCCACAGATAACCCTCCACCAAACACCTCACACACCCACATTCCCACAGATAACCCTCCACCAAACACCTCACACACCCACATTCCCACAGATAACCCTCGACCAAACACCTCACACACCCACATTCCCACAGATAACCCTCCACCAAACACCTCACACCCCCACATTCCCACAGATAACCCTCCACCAAACACCTCACACACCCACATTCCCACAGATAACCCTCCACCAAACACCTCACACACCCACATTCCCACAGATAACCCTCCACCAAACACCTCACACACCCACATTCCCACAGATAACCCTCCACCAAACACCTCACACACCAATTCCCACAGATAACCCTCCACCAAACACCTCACACACCAATTCCCACAGATAACCCTCCACCAAACACCTCACACACCATTGCAATTCCCACAGATAACCCTCCACCAAACACCTCACACACCCACATTCCCACAGATAACCCTCCACCAAACACCTCACACACCCACATTCCCACAGATAACCCTCCACCAAACACCTCACATACCCATATTCCCACAGATAACCCTCCACCAAACACCTCACACACCAATTCCCACATATAACCCTCCACCAAACACCTCACACACCATTGGAATTCCCACAGATAACCCTCCACCAAACACCTCCCAAACCCACATTCCCACAGATAACCCTCCACCAAGCACCTTACACACCAATTCCCACAGATAACCCTCCACCAAACACCTCAAACACCCACATTCCCACAGATAACCCTCCACCAAACACCTCACACACCCACATTCCCACAGATAACCCTCCACCAAACACCTCACGCACCAATTCCCACAGATAACCCTCCACCAAACACCTCACACACCCACATTCCCACAGATAACCCTCCACCAAACACCTCACACACCATTGCAATTCCCACAGGTAACCCTCCACCAAACACCTCACACACCCACATTCCCACAGATAACCCTCCACCAAACACCTCACACACCCACATTCCCACAGATAACCCTCCACCAAACTCCTCACACACCATTGCAATTCCCACAGATAACCCTCCACCAAACACCTCACACACCAATTCCCACAGATAACCCTCCACCAAACACCTCACACACCAATTCCCACAGATAACCCTCCACCAAACACCTCACACACCATTGCAATTCCCACAGATAACCCTCCACCAAACACCTCACACACCCACATTCCCACAGATAACCCTCCACCAAACACCTCACACACCATTGCAATTCCCACAGATAACCCTCCACCAAACACCTCACACACCATTGCAATTCCCACAGATAACCCTCCACCAAACACCTCACACACCATTGCAATTCCCACAGATAACCCTCCATCAAACACCTCACACACCATTGCAATTCCCACAGATAACCCTCCATCAAACACCTCACACACCATTGCAATCCCCACAGATAACCCTCCACCAAACACCTCACACACCAATTCCCACAGATAACCCTCCACCAAACACCTCACACACCAATTCTCACAGATAACCCTCCACCAAACACCTCACACACCCACATTCTCACAGATAACCCTCCACCAAACACCTCACACACCATTGCAATTCCCACAGATAACCCTCCACCAAACACCTCCCAAACCCACATTCCCACAGATAACCCTCCACCAAGCACCTCACACACCAATTCCCACAGATAACCCTCCACCAAACACCTCACACACCCACATTCCCACAGATAACCCTCCACCAAACACCTCACACACCCACATTCCCACAGATAACCCTCCACCAAGCACCTCACGCACCAATTCCCACAGATAACCCTCCACCAAACACCTCACACACCCACATTCCCACAGATAACCCTCCACCAAACACCTCACACACCCACATTCCCACAGATAACCCTCGACCAAACACCTCACACACCCACATTCCCACAGATAACCCTCCACCAAACACCTCACACACCCACATTCCCACAGATAACCCTCCACCAAACACCTCACACACCCACATTCCCACAGATAACCCTCCACCAAACACCTCACACACCCACATTCCCACAGATAACCCTCCACCAAACACCTCACACACCCACATTCCCACAGATAACCCTCCACCAAACACCTCACACACCAATTCCCACAGATAACCCTCCACCAAACACCTCACACACCAATTCCCACAGATAACCCTCCACCAAACACCTCACACACCATTGCAATTCCCACAGATAACCCTCCACCAAACACCTCACACACCCACATTCCCACAGATAACCCTCCACCAAACACCTCACACACCCACATTCCCACAGATAACCCTCCACCAAACACCTCACATACCCATATTCCCACAGATAACCCTCCACCAAACACCTCACACACCAATTCCCACATATAACCCTCCACCAAACACCTCACACACCATTGGAATTCCCACAGATAACCCTCCACCAAACACCTCCCAAACCCACATTCCCACAGATAACCCTCCACCAAGCACCTTACACACCAATTCCCACAGATAACCCTCCACCAAACACCTCAAACACCCACATTCCCACAGATAACCCTCCACCAAACACCTCACACACCCACATTCCCACAGATAACCCTCCACCAAGCACCTCACGCACCAATTCCCACAGATAACCCTCCACCAAACACCTCACACACCCACATTCCCACAGATAACCCTCCACCAAACACCTCACACACCATCCCACAGGTAACCCTCCAAAAACACCTCACACACCACATTCCCACAGATAACCCTCCACCAAACACCTCACACACCCACATTCCCACAGATAACCCTCCACCAAACACCTCACACACCCATGCATTCCCACAGATAACCCTCCACCAAACACCTCACACACACACATTCCCACAGATAACCCTCCACCAAACACCTCACACCCAATTC
>JAWQFJ010016679.1:12500-16229 GCA_034096865.1 Theodoxus fluviatilis | reverse complement strand
AATGAATGTCTCTCATTTCCTCTTTTTAAAAATGAATTTCCACAGATTGCGAGAGCATTCTTTTGGTTCTAGGGTTTCAATTTGTGACAGTGTAGCCTTGAATAAAAAGATAGACCTTCATCACCTAGTAACTGTACTTGTCGATTCTTCTCGTCGTGCACGAAAATGGAAAATGTCGTTCATACCCTTCTTTTGAGAACTAAATACCCTAAGCTGCACGTGCAGAGCATGCAGTGATGGATGAGCAGTCGGTCAAACGACAGCTGAGATTGGCCTGAGGCAGTCGTTCACTGGACACGGTTGGGACGAGTGGGTTGCTTGGGTCGCTGACGGGACATATCAATTATCTGTGTAGTGCCAACACCACAGTCTTTGAGGTGAGTAGATGATGATGGATGAATGATATGTTTCGGCCTATCAGCCTGTGTAGGCTATGTAAGGCCATTACGCACGAAAATCACTAGAATACTTTAGAGTAAACGCAAAGAAGGCACGATGCCCCAAGTTGTTCGCCTCAGACAAATGGCGCATTGCTACGCAATGGGTTTATTGTGACCCCCAACCCACAGGGTGATTGAGTTGTGCGAGTAAACCTTCGGAATAAAATGCGAGATTTTAAAACCCTCATTGGTTGATCTCACGTCTAAAGAGGAAAGAATCGTGGGGATGAGGTTGAGAGAACAGTTGGAGAGCCCCTATCAACTAGCAAGCATTTGTTAAACTTGTTCATGTGTAATGTATCATTCTTTGATTTTACATCCAGTGATGCTTTTTATATTGAATTTCTAGTATATTATATTTTTGGCAGTTTACCTCATTCCCATCCTTCTGATATGGCGAATGCCTCTATTTAGGAAAAAAAGCATAGCTTTGTGTCAGAGCCTGCTGAGCCACAGACAGAACCGTGTGATTCCGAGTTAAGAACTGTAGCCAGGAAAACATTCTGAAAGTATGCTGCCCAAGCCTCAGCAGTTATGCCAGTAGGGGGCTTTTTGTGTGCTAGTAAATACGCTTCCGAAATGAATGCGTGGAGTACATGAGATTTGGCTTCAGTAAGCCTCCATATGTTTTCATGTTTCTCATATCTTATCATTATTTGCTTTTATGTATAAACTATTCTGCCTTTTGAGAGTAGTTGCATATGCATCTGTGGAGTTTACTTCAAGATATTTTCCGTACGAATGAACATTCCCTATCGAACTATTGATATTTCCTTTCTGTAGTAGTCCAAACGATTTTTTCTGAGGAAGCCTGCCACCTTATTTTCGGTATCTATGGTCACTTCCAAGGTATTGTCCTCCATCATTTCATTTACTATGTATTCTGAAAAACCTTCTCGAACTATCTAAACAAACGTTTGAGCCGAGTGACTTTGCCAAACACTCGTCATCTGTAATGATTTAGTACTTAGCACAAATCTGTGATGCTCTTCTCTACAATGAAATGCCCGTTTGAGCCTCATAGGAGGAGACAATATAGTATGAAGTGTGCCGATAGAAAACATATCCGCAGAGACTGTCGGTAGACCATCGATCCGACATTAGTAACTGCTGTTGTGCTGTCTTTGTTTGAGATCACGGGTGTGGCTGGCCAGTTCAAATCTGGAGGCACACATCCGGGGACATCTTGGGCAGTGGAATGACGCAGCCGCTGGCGCAGAGGCAAAGGCTTTCCTTCGCTCCATGGCACTGTTTATTCTCTCCTGGCGGCTCTTCTCGCAGGAAGTGAAGGCTGTCTGTGTCAAAGAACCCCTGCCCACTCTGTCTTCAGCGCAGTACTGCAGCTTTCTTGCAGACTACACATTTGGTAGTCAGTGAGACTGGCTCTGTTCAAACTTACACAAGTAAATTTTTCGGAAGTTTCGTCTACAAACCCGTTAATAATTGTCATATGGTATGCCACACAGAGTGACAGAGGGGAAAAAGGTAAAAGTGCTCTTTGTATGTGACTCTTCACCCATTGATTGGTGTTCAAACCGCATCTTTTACGTCCTGGTAATCAGGATACTATTTTTATCACGCCAGCAGCGTCTCAACTCCCTGGAGAGCATGCAGCCAGGCTGTAGATCAACGCATTAAAGTTATTTTTTCACAATTTTCCACCTCAGCCCTCACAGCAAAAACTTTTCAAACTCATTCATAACACTATCAGTAGAGCGCCGCAATTCCTTTGCGTCTGAAAACAGTTTTTATAATTACTGTCAACCCCATTAATCGTTTAAGCCCTGGCATTAACATTTCCACAGAACACAATTTTTGTATCTCCATGTAAATCATCAATGTCTGTGGAACAAAAAAACAATTGTTATGGTTAAAGTAACACACATAAAAACGGTTGGTGGATCAGCATGAACTTCTTTTTTAGTGGAAAAGGTCAGAATGAAGATAAATCAATATTTTTTTTCGCTGGAAACACTTGTTAAAAACTTAAATGCTGGATTTCTTGAATGCTGAGACATGTAGGCAGGAATGAAAGGACAGCATGCATGTAGTTGCTTATCTTGTATTTTTTCGAGGCGTTTTTTTAAACAAGGTGTGTGTGTGTGTGTGTGTGTGTGCACGCGCACGATGTGCATGCGTGCGTGCGTGCTTGTGTGTGTGCTTTCGTGCGTGCGTGGATGCGTGCGTGGATTCGTGCGTGGGTGCGAACGAGAGTGCGGATATATGTGTGTGTGTGTGTGTGTGTGTGTGTGTGTGTGTGTGTGTGCATGTGTGTGTGTGTGTGTGTGTGTGTGTGTGTGCATGTGCATATTTCACATGAAGGAACGATACTGTCCTTTGTTGCAGTGAAGATGTCGGACACACAGACGAACACTGATTGTTGGAAAGCAAACTTAAAGACAATATCTGAGTTGATAGAAAAGGCTCATTACTCAGACCAAGGAAAAAGCAGTGCTCAAGTTATGTACGACTGCGCCTACATCATGTACAGAGAATACTTTGGAGATCCAGACAGCATTGATTTCTCCAGCATCTTATCTGAAAACTCCGCTACCCCAGATGCCTTGAAGAAAAGTAAAAGTCTGGATCCTTCTTCCAATGCATCTTTGACCCCTACTGACACAACAGCCGACACCGTCGACTCGTTTATTTCCACAAACAGAGCGTGTACAAGTGGTTACCAAGAAAATTCCGTGGATGGTGGCAATACTTCTGACGAAACGAGTTCGCAGAGTCCGAATTGTGACACTTCATTCTCAAGTAGTACCATTGTGAAGCTACGAGACAGCATGAGTGCCCTGACAAAATCTTCTTTTGTCACAGTTGCAAGAAAAGCTTTTACAGAATGAAGACACTGACACGACACGAGTGCGTACATTCAAAGGAATCTCTTTTGACCTGCAACACGTGTGGTAAACATTATCATGATTCCTTTCATCTGAAAAAGCACATGACTTCTCACGCACGACCCAAGCTTTCCAGTGCGAAAGTTGCTCCAAGGCTTTTTATCAATCTAGCTGTTTGCAAGTGCATACACGTACTCACACTGGTTCCAAGCCTTTCACTTGTACATTGTGCGACAGGCGTTTCTCACGAAGCGACCATTTACGACGGCATGAACGGACCCACACTGGATCTAAACCTTTCAAATGCAACGTCTGTGAAAAGTCTTTCACACAAAGTGGCATTTTACGACAGCACGAACGTACCCACACAGGGTCCAAACCTTTCCAATGCAAGTTTTGTACTAACGCTTTCTCTCAGTCCAGCAGTTTACGAGTGCACGAAC
>JAWQFJ010016679.1:0-10000 GCA_034096865.1 Theodoxus fluviatilis | reverse complement strand
GAAGGTTTATTTGTCCGACCATTCTCCCGTTTGTCTACCCACACATTGTTTCCATCGTCTGTATAGTGTGTGTATGTCTCTCCGTCTGTCAGCTCATCTGTTTGTCTGTGTGACTATATATTTGTCAATTCAAACTTCCTTTGTCAGTCATTATATTCGTCGTTCTGTCCGTGCATCTCGCTGTGTGCCTGTTCGAAATATTTTTTTCCATGTATGCATCTGTCTGCACTTAATCTCCGTGCTAATGAGACACATAAAACCTGCAAACTACTATGTTGCATTGAAGGATTGTGTAGAAATCTGGTTGACACATCGGCTGTGCAAATTTTGCAAATCCACACGCACTGACACGCGCGCAATCACGCAAGCAAGCAAGAACAGCACTCTCACTCTCTCTCTCTCTCTCTCTCTCTCTCTCTCTCTCTCTCTCTCTCTCACACACACACACACACACACACACACACATACACACACTCACACCCACATACACACACACACACTGTAAAGAATGCGTGTTATGGCATATGGATTGTCCATAGCTGTGTAAGGCCGGGCAAAGGTTTGACACAAGTTCTCCAAATTTACTTCTGCGAACGTTACGTCATAAGTTTTGTGAGGTCACATTGTGACGCGGCCAGAAAAGAACTCGGACTTGAGCGGTTGGAAAATATGGAGATGGAGTCTCGGCAGGAGCGGAGAAGCGTTGTCGGGGTTGACTTGGTGGTTCGCGCTGTGCGTCGCTGAGCATGGTCGTGCGTGGACTGGAGAGTCTTCGGCCGGTGCTGCACAGGACTGTCCCGGTGCCAGGGAAGTCGGCCTGAGTCTGCAGGGGCAGTGATGGTGACCGATGTCCTGCAGTTCGACGGATTCCAAGTTGCCAACAAGATGGAGGACGTCAACAGCAACACAACGAGTGCCGGTAGATATGAAATCGGAATTGACGCTGGAGTTGCCGAGAGAGAATCTCCGTAGGCAGCGGGATGCCTATGTTGACGCGTGGAGAGGACAGTGAATCTGACAAGATGGAGGAAGACAGGCCGTTGGAGGCTGAGATGATGGAGGAGCCAAAAGGTTGTATGTAGAACGATTATCGGCGGGGGCCGCACGTTAGTTCTGGTGAGCCCTGGTGTGGGCCGGGCTATTGAGTGAGTGTGAGTGTGGTAAATATACTCATTTCTATATCGGCGGGGGCCGCATGGTCATTGGTTGGAACTACGTTAGCGCCTTTGTGCCCTGGTGTGGGCCGAGGCTGCCTGAGCTACGTTAGCACCTTTGTGCCCTGGTGTGGGCCGAGGCTGCTTGGGTGGGTGCCGTAAGGCACAAGGGTTATTACACTTCATTCTTACATTTATGCTGGTGTTGGTGTCTTTTATTTTATTTTCATTGTGCGGGCTAGGCTGACCCGAGGCCCAGTTAGCCGGTCCGTTACATTGGCGAGCCTGCCATAGCCTGCAGTAACCTGCCTTGTACCAATAACAATGGTTGGCCGGTGCAGCTATAGAGTAATCACATTGGTGATATTTGATTAGTCTTGAATACTGATTTAGCTTCCTTGTTGTTGTTGCTTTGTATAACATTGTGTTTTTTCTGATCTAAAGGTGTTGCTGTTTTTCTGCCTTGTGGCGTGTGTATGGTCAGACTCCCTGGTCACAGTGTACAGATGCAGTGGTGGTGCATGAATAAGGTAAATAAGATTACATTGTTCATTATACATTTTATACTTGTATGACTGAGAAGTTCTCAGCTATCGGTGTAGTTGGAAATTTCTGTTCCTAGGCCAAGCGTTTCGTGGAGACTTGTTTCAGCAGTCTGTGTGTGAGGAAGCACAGTTGCTTATGGTTGAATACTTCTGGGTCGTATTCTGTGTAGTTGGTTTACATAGTTTGTTGAGTTTGTGAACTTTGTTGGGGAATAATTTCACAATGGCATCTTCTGCTGTGGATTGGGCAGAATTAGTGAGGCAGTTTGAGGAGGAGGGCATGGCGCTAGGAAAGCAGGATGGAGATTTGGAGAGGTTTGTGGAGAGTTGCTGTAGGGAGGAGAGAGCAGCCATTAGAAATGCTGCTAGAGAAAGAGACTTAGCGCTTGAGATGAAGGTGAAAGAGTTGGAGATGGAGAGAGAGAGAGAGGAGAAACGGATGGAGATGGAGAGAGAGAGAGGAGAGGAGAAACGGATGGAGTGGGAAAGAGTGGAGAGAGAAAAGGATAGAGAGATGGAGAAGGAGAGGCTAGAGGTGGAAAGAGAAAAACTCGTTCAAGAAAAAGAGTTTAGGGAACAGCAGCTGAAGCAGTTGGATCAACATGAGAAATTAAAGAGGCTAACTACTAGGCCTAAGTTGCCATGGTTCGATGAAAAGAATGACGATGTCGAGAGTTATCTCCATCGCTTTGAGAGCCATGCAACTGCTGTCAAGTGGGAAAAATCAGAGTGGGCAGGTAGTTTACTTTCATTGCTCAGAGGTCGTGCTTTGACGTATTCGCAGGAGTTGTCGCCTTCAGAGCAGAATAACTATGATGTTCTGTCCAAGCACTTACTCAAGCGTTTCAGGTGCACTGAGGAGGGATTTCGTCTTCAGTTTCGCTCTGTTAAACCAGAGGCGGGCGAAAACATGTTCACATTCTTTTGTAGGCTGAAGAGATTCTTCAACAGATGGCTGGAAATGGCGCAGGTTGGCACAAGTTTTGACAAGTTAGCTGATTTGTGTATGCGAGAACAGATTTTGTCCAGTTGTTCAGGTTCACTTGTGACTTTTCTGAAAGAAGGGAAGTTTGCAACTGGAGAGGCTATGATTGAGGCAGCTGATCGCTACCGTGAGGCTCATCCTTCTCAGAGTATGGCGGCGAAGGGTTCGACGGATCCATTTTTGGTTGGTGTGAACATTCCTGTGTCGGAGAGTGCTCACTCGGTTGCTTCTGGTGTGGTGAGAGGAACTAGCGGTTTTCATGCCCGTGGTCGGTTTCCAGGGTCTCGATTTGCTTCTGGGGGTGAGGCAAGGAACCAGTGGGACAACCAGGATCCAAAAACACCCAGTAGAGGTATTGGTGGTGCTTCTGGCAAATGCTGGTGGTGTGGTCAGATTTCGCACAGGATTGCTGACTGTCCGTCAAAAGCAAAGGATGAGCAGGTTCAGACTGCAAGTGTTGGAGTTGTTGTTTCAGCTGACTCTGATTCAGACAGTGGTTCTAGTGGGTCGGGGTCTGTTGTGTCGGTTGGTCTGTCGGGTGGTGTTGATTTGCCGGCAGCTATTCAGACGTGTCAAGGCTCTCTGAATGGCGTTGAGGTCAAGGTCATGCTAGACGGCGGTTGTTCAACCGTGGGTGTCAGAAGATCTCTAGTGAGAGATGGGCAGTTGACAGGGAGAAGTCAGCTGTGCAGGCAATTCAGTGGTGACGTTGTTTGTTTGCCCACTGCAACCGTCAGTTTGGATACACCTTACTTCTCTGGAGTTGTGGATGCATGTGTGATTGAAAATCCGGTGTGTGATGTTATTCTAGGCAGAGTATCATCAAAAACTGTGTGCCGTGTGCAAAGATATGCAAACGACACGCCCAAGTCAACAGAACCATCACGACCTTCTTCTCCAAAAGTCGCCGTGAGGCGAGTGGTCAAGATGAATGGTGACGGTGACCATTGCTGTTTTAGGTGTGGCGGACATGGACACTTCGCCCGGCAGTGCCGTGCGGGGGGAAGGGGACGAAGGGGTGGTTGTGGTGGCACAGACCATAGCAGAGGGATGAGCGGGTCTTGCTACAACTGTGGTAAAGCTGGTCACTTCCAGCGCGACTGCCCTGATGGTGCAAACATATCCTGCTACAACTGCGGCAGGGTAGGTCACATCTCCTGGAACTGTACAAATAAACCTCGGAACCGCTTTGGTGGCTTCAGCGCCCACCGTGGAATGTCCTGCTACCGTTGCGGGAACAAGGGACACATATCGTGTAGCTGCCCCAATGACCAGGACAAGAAGTGCTACAGGTGTATCCTCGACAGGTGTTGGCGCAGATCTCATGCGCGCAAAAGACGATGGGATTCTTCGCCCGGTCCTCTGCACGAGGAGAAAGTGGTCGGGTAGGGAGAGCAGATACTCAACAGTGGAGAGGGCATGCTTGGCACTGGTCTGGATGTATCTTTTGGATGTATGAAGAAAATTTTCGGGGATATTTAGAAATGTACTGTTAAAAATGTTAGTTTTGAAATTTCAAGTTACTATGGTACTTATGATGTTTGGTCAATTTCCTTAACGTTATAGTACTGTATGAGTTGTTCGGGTCTTACATGAGGTTGTGTTTTTCTGAGGCTGATGGGTTGTACTCAGAATGCTGTTGATTAAGAGATAATGGTCGTAGCATCTAGGTGATATGCACCATTGGGAGATAAGCTCAAAGCTGTGACTTGGCTTGTGCTTTTGTTTGCTCATGTTGGGGACTGTAAATTGACTTTGCGGATAGTCAATTTTGTGGAAATGCATTGTGGTTTTTGATTTCACATGCGTGTATTAGTCCAAGGGATGTAGTTCTCGGGCACTCTCAGGAAATATGACTTTTGGTTGTGGTACCTTATTGACGAAGTACTCCTTAATTTTTGTTTTGTTTTGTCATTGGTTTTATCAATGGTTAATTTTTTTAATGGAGTTGGAAAAAAATTTAAAACTTGTTCAATTCAGTTCTCAAGTTTTTATTGGGGGAAAGGGGTAGTGTAAAGAATGCGTGTTATGGCATATGGATTGTCCATAGCTGTGTAAGGCCGGGCAAAGGTTTGACACAAGTTCTCCAAATTTACTTCTGCGAACGTTACGTCATAAGTTTTGTGAGGTCACATTGTGACGCGGCCAGAAAAGAACTCGGACTTGAGCGGTTGGAAAATATGGAGATGGAGTCTCGGCAGGAGCGGAGAAGCGTTGTCGGGGTTGACTTGGTGGTTCGCGCTGTGCGTCGCTGAGCATGGTCGTGCGTGGACTGGAGAGTCTTCGGCCGGTGCTGCACAGGACTGTCCCGGTGCCAAGGAAGTCGGCCTGAGTCTGCAGGGGCAGTGATGGTGACCGATGTCCTGCAGTTCGACGGATTCCAAGTTGCCAACAAGATGGAGGACGTCAACAGCAACACAACGAGTGCCGGTAGATATGAAATCGGAATTGACGCTGGGGTTAGCCGAGAGAGAATCTCCGTAGGCAGCGGGATGCCTATGTTGACGCGTGGAGAGGACAGTGAATCTGACAAGATGGAGGAAGACAGGCCGTTGGAGGCTGAGATGATGGAGAAGCCAAAAGGTTGTATGTAGAACGATTATCGGCGGGGGCCGCACGTTAGTTCTGGTGAGCCCTGGTGTGGGCCGGGGCTATTGAGTGAGTGTGAGTGTGGTAAATATACTCATTTCTATATCGGCGGGGGCCGTATGGTCATTGGTTGGAACTACGTTAGCGCCTTTGTGCCCTGGTGTGGGCCGAGGCTGCCTGAGCTACGTTAGCACCTTTGTGCCCTGGTGTGGGCCGAGGCTGCTTGGGTGGGTGCCGTAAGGCACAAGGGTTATTACACTTCATTCTTACATTTATGCTGGTGTTGGTGTCTTTTATTTTATTTTCATTGTGCGGGCTAGGCTGACCCGAGGCCCAGTTAGCCGGTCCGTTACACACACACTCACACACACATACACACACACACACACACACACACACACGTGGAGATACGCATGCTAGTACCAGTATAAAGCATATGAGTTGAAGGTTAAATATTGCATTAAAAGCGTAGAAGGAAAAAATCAAAGAGGACAGACAAGGAAAAGTAAGTGGAGGGGAAAGATGCAACTTTTGGGAGTGGGGAAGACACGGGGTATAAATGGGAGTCTTATGGAAATAGAAGGGACCAGTATATATGTCATCATGAGATAGGACACATAGACTGAGAGAATTCTGTTGCTATATGCATGTACGTCGATTGAGTGCATATCTTTCTTTTCTTTTCGGCAAGTCATCGTGACAGCAAACAAGTTTGAATTTAAAGTGTAATAGTGTTTAACGTCATTGAATTTCCACATCTTTCGTGCCAGTACAAAAGAGATCAGTGTGAGTTTCAGAAACTCAGGGATTATATCATCGGTCGCAGCTCTTGTGAAGATAAGATCAACGACTACTAGATTGATCTGGTCTACTGTATTGTATATATTCGTGCTGAGAGAGTCCAGACAGACCCAAGGATACTTCGGAAGCTGCTTGGGGCCTCCTCTGGCTGAGCTACTGGAGCAGGCCCCAAAAGCTCCACAGCCAGGGGTTCCAGCTGAAGAGGGGGGCATCGAGCGGCTCCAGCCGTATGTCGTTCCAAGGCGCGTTTTTCAACGCGCTTTGTTTGACTCTGACAAGGTTCGAGCATGAAACCTTCAGCTTTGAACTCATGTCAAGTACTATTTATGTTTCATTTGCTATCACTGCCTCTCTTGAGTTTGTCAGTATGTCTTACACCGTAACGGTCATGTTACCATATCGACATGACATCTGAGACAAAGTACCGTCCCCTTGACCCCGACCTCCAGATAATGGCTGGATTACAGGAGCGTGCCACCGCTCCCGGCCGCTAAGCTCGTGTACAATGGTCTGCTTTAATGGAAAGTCTTTCCACTAAAAGGCTGTAATTGGAAACCATACCAAATGTAACATCAGCTGTAGCTGCAGTCTTTCTCCTCTGTAAAGGCATGAACAGGCGTCTCGCCATCTACACGCCAGTACACATGCAGTGGAGCCAGTTTCAGAAACTTCGACTGTGACGGCCTTGACTAAATAATTTACAAATCCGGGCGCCGATTGGTTATCTGATATAGCTGCGAGCCACTCAGATATATGATACAAATACGTCTTTGATGATACATGATAGAGTTCAGTAGTGCGCACTAATTTTAACCCCGCCTTGATATTGCAGATAGGCTGTTGACAAATTTGGAGTGGCAGACATATTGAACGCAACACTTCTTGTCGCTATATCTTGCAACAGAACCAGTTCTTCTGAAGAATATGTCCCAGTCTGAGGTTGAAATAGGTCAGTTTCTAAACACAATGTGCAAGAATACAGTGGGGCCTATTTTTAGGTAGCCGGTCAACAGACAACCGCGCAAAACGAATAATGTCTTAAGACCAATCAGCGCCGGACTACGCAAGGATTTGAGACGCGAGTGACTGTGACGAGATAAGGACCTACAAGTATGTGTGTGGCGACAAGGACAGCAGCCACAAAAGTGTTTGTCTTGTCCAGGTCAAAGGTGCCTGCTGAGAGAGTTTTGATGAGCACGTTTCTCAACAGTTATTTCAGTCTGCCAAGCCTCAAATCTGAAGTTCTACGCGGGTTTTTACCTTCTAGATTTCACCCAACATTACATTTCTTCCTCCAGTAATCTATTACTAAGTGCGAGGGAGGGAGGACGGAGAGGACACTGGGATGAGATGGGGGTGTGGGAGGAAGAAAGGCTGGGTTCACAAATAATATGAAGTAAAAAGGGGTCGATGTGTCAAAGTAGTATGAACTTTATCATAGTGTGGGACCGATCGGATGCGGAAGAACAAGAGACTAAAAATATGTTTTCTTAATTTATTTGTGCTTGCATTGTGTTCTGTCTCGACTTTACAGGTTGATTTTATTCCAAACAAACTATAGAGTTCAAGCCAATGCTTTAACCAAACTAATGTACATCTACATCTAACCTATTTCCACACCACATATACCGGAACAAACTTAGAAATGGATGTCAGGAGTCCGTGACTGTGACCACGTGATAGAAATCCTCCAGTACAACACACGTCCAGATCCGCTCTATGCCCCAGTCTTCAGCTGCAGCCCTGGCTGTTGGGATTGGGACTGTAGCCCTGTCAGCTCTGTGTGTACGTGTTGTAGAGTGAGTCAACACTCTTGTCTGCATGTTGGTAGTGTATGAGATCTTCTGCTTTGCACTGTGCATGCTCACTAGTTTGCAAAGTGTGTGTGTGTGTGTGTGTGTGTGTGTGTGTGTGTGTGTGTGTGGGTGTGTGTGTGTGTGTGTGTGTGTGTGTGTGTGTGTCCGCGTGCGCGCTCTCTTTATTGCTTACTTGAATATTTAGATATTTTGTTCAAGTGTGTATCTGTGTATGCTTGTGTGGTTTTGCGTGTATGATTTGTGTAGCATCGTGCATATATGTAGCGTGGGCGCGTGTTGTTTCCGTGATGTGTTTGGTGTATGGTTGTGTATGAGCTTATGTTTTCGTGTGTAATGTGTGCGTCAGCATGACCCACACGAAAAACCGCGTCATGACGTCATGCATGTTATTTTGACCCATGCTTCATTTTTCTTGGGAACGTCTGCATCGTTCTTTACAGTGACTGCAGAGTCCACTTTTAGATTCCCAATCATTGTGTACATACACGGCTTGTGAAAATACTGCGAAAATCGGAAAGAAAAGCAGGGTGAGCGATTCAACGCGCAATACGTTCTGGCACTGTTGCCTTACAAACCTTTGTGTTTCCAATTTTATTCTCTGCTGTATTTGCATATTTTCGTGTTGGCCGGCCTTCGTTTTGTATTTTCATTTTAGGAAAACATTTCTCTCCAGATTACTGTATGTGCTCATCAAGAATGCAAACAAAGAAGCGTGTATCTAAGTATTACTGAATGAAAATTACTGTGTTTATTTGTGTCATCTCCCCCAGAAACCATCACTACTGTATATTGTTGGCAAGGGTTATCACTGTTGGAGTGTCGCAAAATATAAATATGTATATAACACATGAGTATAGAACGAAACTGTGTAAAATAAGAAAGTCGTTTCAAAAAGCATACATTTAATCATTTAATGATGTTTCTTTGCCCAAATGTATAAATATGCTTTGTTTAAACCTTGCTTTTGTTTTCAACTTGTAAAAATGTGTTCACGTTTAAGACGCTGTAACGTAGTGATTACGCGTTTATGAACGGCTTCGGCCGATATTTCTTTGTATCTTACATGACGCGTTACATGAGAGACTATCTGCCTCTCTTATTCTCTCTATTTCTTTCTTTCTCTTTCTCTCTCTTTCTCTCTCACTCCCCTTATGTTTAGAAATAGTTTGAAACAACAATCACATACTTGTGTCATTTATAGCAGAAAAAAATTGAAGAATGAAACAACGTATTTGAGATATAAGCAACAAGTGGGTTTTTTTCATGTTCTGTCCAAAGGGAAATAAAATATTAACAAAACTACTACCTGAAAGGCATGTCTATTTGCCCATGTGTGGCGAAACCGAAAGAAACCAGACCAGATTCTCCACCAAATGTGCACCTGGAAGGCTGGGGCCTCTGCGTAGTTGCTCCAGTCTCTCATGAGGTCTGCCCGACGGAAAGGCTTGTCGAACAACGTACACGACGTGAATGCAAGGAACCAGTATGTGTCCGCTCATGTCTCTTTAAGTGGCCTGACTGCATAAAAGATTTGTCGCAAAATAGGCACTCGAAAGGCTTGGAACCCGTATGTATCCGCTCGTGTCTCTTTGAGGTACTTGAGTCAGAGAAAGGCTTGCCACAAAGCTTGCACTTGACAGGCTTGGAACCTGTGTGTATTCTCTCGTGTCTCTTTAAGGTACTTGAGTCAGAGCAAGGCTTTCCACAAAACGTGCACTTAAAAGGCTTGCAACCCGTATGTATTATCTCGTGAGTCTTCAAGCTGTTTACCAGAGTGAACGTGTTGTCGCAAAACTTACGTTTAAAAGGCTTGGAGCCTGTGTGTATTCGTTCATGTAACTTCAGGCTGCTTGGGCGTGTGAAAGGTGTATCGCAGAATCTGCACTTGAAAAGTTTGAAACATGTGTGTATTCGCGTGTGAACTGTCAGAGTATCAGCCCGGGAAAACGTGTTTTGGCACATAAATGCATTTGAACGGTCTTCAGTCGCTGTGTATCCGCTGATGCCGTTTCAGTGAAGACACTTTTTAAAAACACGTATTGACACAAATGACGCACTGCACTCTCTGCTTTATCTGAGGCCTAGATAATTCTTTCTCTCGCCTGTGCA
>JAWQFJ010016678.1:0-2500 GCA_034096865.1 Theodoxus fluviatilis | reverse complement strand
ATTAATACACAAACTCTCAGCCATTGAGTAACTGTACAGAGCATAGACCTAATTTGGAATAAAGAGTAGTAGCGGCTGATCATATGGGCTTAACACATATCTCTGTTTGGCTACAACATATGATATGCCTTTGTCATTTGCAAAATCTTTATCACAATATATTATTTTTTCCAAACAGAAGTTTACATTTGTAGGCCTGTTAGTCACCTGTACAGTGTTTACCATCATACATACATACATACATACATACATACATACATACATACATACATACATACATACATACATACATACATACATACATACATACATACATACATACATACATACATACATACATACATACATACATACATACATACATACATACATACATACATACATACATACATACATACATACATACATACATACATACATATATATATATACATATATACATACATACATACATACTACCACTACTACTACTACTACTACTACTACTACTACTACTACTACTACTACTACTACTACTACCACCACTTCTACACCACTCGGACGACAACTACTACTTCGACCACTACAACTACTACCTCTACTCAAATTAACTCTCTTTTCTATAAACAAAATATTACCTCAGAGCTCAAGTGACAACTAAAATACGTGCGATCGGGAATAAACTAAGGAGGAGACATATCTTTTCTGATTCCGGGTCGCGTTGCTTTTTTGAAGAAAAAAAATTCCAATATAGCCGTTACATGACTTTCATTTTGGTTAACAGCATTGTGATCCATATACAACGAATATTTTCAAAATACATCATTTCACGTTAAACTGCTTTATGCTTGAAGCTTACTGCTGAATGTTCGGGGAGTGGGAAATGAATGCGGGGAGTGGGAAGATAATGCGGGGAGTGGGAAAGAAATGCGAGGAGAGGGAAGGGAATGCGGGGAGAGGGAAGGGAATGTGGGGAGTGGGAAGAGAATGCGGGGAGTGGGAAGGGAATGCGGGGAGTGGGAAGGGAATGCGGGGAGTGGGAAGGGAATGCGGGGAGTGGGAAGGGAATGCGGAGAGTGGGAAGGGAATGCGGGGTGTGGGAAGGGAATGCGGGGAGTGGGAAGGGAATGCGGTGAGTGGGAAAGGAATGCGGGGAGTGGGAAAGGAATGCGGGGAGAGGAAGAGGAAGGGGGTAGAGGTATGGGATGAGCATACGAGTGTTCGTGTGTGTGTTTGTGTTTGCGTGTGTGTGTATGTGTTTGGGTATGTGTATGAGTATGTGTGTATGTGTCTGTGTGCGCGTTTCTGTGTTGGTGTGGGTGGGTGCGCGAGCGCTTGCGCGCGCGGATGTGTGCGAGAGATAGAGAGAGAGAGAGAGAGAGAGAGAGAGAGAGAGAGAGGGACAGAGAGATATAGAGAGAGAGAAATAGAGGGGTATGGGCGTGTGTGTGGGTGGGGGATGACGAGAAAGGGTGGGTGGGTGTGAGAAGAGAAAGAGAGAGAGAGAAGGAAAGAGAGTGTGTGCGCGTGTGTGTGTTTGTGTCTCTGCGTGTGTGTGTGTGTGTGTGTGTGTGTGTGTGTGTGTGTGTGTGTGTGTGTGTTTGTTTGTGTGTGTGTGTGTGTGAGAGAGAGAGAGAGACAGACAGACAGACAGGCTGACAGACAGGCTGACAGAAAGACAGACAGACAGACAGACAGACAGACAGACAGACATACAGACAGGCAGACAGAGAGAGAGAGTGAATAAGAGAGAGAGAAAGAGAGAGAGAGAGACAGACAGACAGACAGAGAGACAGACAGACAGAGAGACAGACAGAGAGACAGACAGACAGAGAGAGAGAGTGAATGAGAGAGAGACTGAGAGAGAGAATAAGAGACAGAGAGAGAGAGAGAGAAAATGTGTGTTTTATATATATATATATATATATATATATATATATATATATATATATATATATATATATATATATAATGCGAGAGTTTGTGTGAGAGAATGTGTGTGAGAGAGAGAGAGAGAGAGAGAGAGAGAGAGAGAGAGGACGAACGAACGAATGGTTTATTGAAGAGGCCACCGGCCTATTTCAATGGTAGAGAGAGAGAGAGAGAGAAAGAGAGAGAGAGAGAGAGAGAGAGAGAGAGAGAGAGAGAGAGAGAGAGAGAGAGAGAGAGAGAGAGAGAGAGAGAGAGAGAGAGAGAGAGAGAGAGAGAGAGAGAGAGAGAGAGAGAGAGAGAGAGAGAGAGAGAGAGAGAGAGAGAGAGAGAGAGAAAGATCGCATGTTCGAATGGTAGGTAATCTAGAAAAAATATGTGTATATGTTTTGTTCGGGATTATTATTATATATAACGATGACATAGAGCTAAGATTAATGGTGGTGGAGGTATTGGTGGTGGAGTGGTGGTGGTGATGGTGGTGGTGGTGGTGGGGGCGGTAGTGGTGGTGGTGGTGGTGGTATGGTGTTATTATATAATTATTATTAATATTCAGAGATTCACAGATAAGAATAGGTACTTGCACCAACGT
>JAWQFJ010016677.1:0-7500 GCA_034096865.1 Theodoxus fluviatilis | reverse complement strand
CACGCATCACCATTTTGTGGTGGCACACGTGTTGCAGGTAACCAGGAAACAAAGCGATCTGCGTTGCTTTCCCAGAAAACGTCTTGTTTCTTTCCGACATGCATATTTTGTCGATCATGCTAACAATTGCAAAATAACTGAGCAGTGATTTGTCTTTTAATTGACCTGACAAGGGTGAAGTGGAGGTGTCCTTAGAAAGAAAGGAAATTCTTACCATTTCCCCCAGATCCCAGATGAGGATTTCTGCATTCTACATGACGTCAACTTCGACGCGCGCAGACATTATTTTTTAAAGTTTTGATCTGCAAATTCTTCTGAATACAAAGATAGAACTACTCCATTGTTTGTTTTTATTTGCTTTGCTTGTTTCCCTTCATTATTCTGTCTTTGCTGTCCTTTTGATGTCAGTCATGCAGTGGTGTCGTGCATCGCGCAGGTTACCATTTTCATTTGAATAGCCAATTTTCATCAAATAATTAGTGTTATTATGTAATCCTTGAAATATTTCAAGTGTCTGTATGTGAAAATCATGTGACTTCAGTATGACTGTGATTGTACAAAAATCTGGACTAGAGGGAAAAAAATAATTGGGATGGTAACCTGCACATGGTGTCACACATTTGCTTGCCTCATACCCCTTGCTAGTTGCACTCATTATCATTAAAAATCATTCACATTGATGGATAAATGAGTACTCCAATCATATTAATAGTTTTTTTGGGGAAAAAAAGATTTCTAGTGATTAATTTCATGCATTGGTGTCACAACATCATGCAGGTTACCCGTGCAGGGACCCCCCACAATTAATTTTTTGGGGTCTAAAGTAGTATAGACACTGATTCACTGCTTACATATTCAGATAGTTGATACAAATCTCTTCAAAATGGCACAAGTTGTTGGACCCTTCTGGTAAGTTTGTTTTTTGAATCAAATTCCTGTATTTGGTCTCCACTAGCTAAGAATGACTCATATATGAGATTCATTTAGAAGAATCAGACTTTCACAAAAGTAGCACCAGATTCATATACACAGACCTGCCAACCCACGATCATGCCAAAGAGTAGCATCCAGAGCTATTTGGAGTAGCATTGAAGGAATAGGCGTAGCGGGGGTGGGGGGTGGGGAGAGATAAAGCTGTGAGGTTGGCGTGATAAGCTGACCAGGTGGCGTGAAAGCGGGGGGGGGGGGGGGGGGAGATTCTCCATCACGGTCAAAAGTTCAAGCACGCGGGAAAAGCGTAGTTTTTATGGACAAGCGTAGCAGCGTAGCAAGCATGTCGAAAGCGTAGCATGCTACGCCTAAAGTGTAGCATTTGGCAGGTCTGTATACAGCAAATGTGACCCTCCATCACAAAATGATTAACTCGTTGCATTTTGAACATTTTGAGATATGTATGTTTTCAAAAAAAGCACACAAGCTTTTCAATAGTGCAAGATTCATAAAAATATCACTACCCTATACGATTTCACGTGACTTTGATGATAGACACCCTAAAAGTACGTTTTTTAAAAAGAAACATGCGTTTCAAGTTTACATACATTATTCCCCTTTTTACCTTAGCAACCCTTATTGTAGACTCATGAACTTTGCTACAGAGATGAAGCAACCACCAGCGAATAAAATTTGGCTTTGGTTGGCAGCCTAGGGTATTCCCGCGTCGACCTGTTGCAGTGGCGGCTATGAAACTTTGAGAAAACGCCTGATGTTGATGATCGGTTTGCAGATGTTTTCTTGTAAATGATTTACCACCACATCCAAAAAACATCATAAAACAAACTCTTACACGTTGATTTCAAAAACGAAACTTACTCATACAATGAAGAAGGGACTAGAGAAGCCAAATAAAAATCTCGAAGTCGACCACTACAACCCCAAACTCCTTTGTGGGCGGTTTGCGCAAAATGACTCGACTGTGCAACCGACTCATTTAGTGATGGAGGGTCACAAATGGCAGTCATGGTCAAGTTTGCTCTATGGGTAGATGATCGTTGGTCCCCTGCACTCATTATTAAAACAAGAAGGGCAAAGCCCATACGACTCACATGCTTGACCTTGACCTTTATATGACCTTGACCTTCAGATGACCTTCAAGGTCAAATAACTAAACCTACCAATGACATCATACACTAAGAAATGCTTTACACATTTTCCCTACCAAAATACATGTGACCTTGACCCAAGGTCAAGGTCATCCAAGGTCATGCAACACAGAGCTGTTAATTCAAGACATAGGAAGCACAATGGTGCTTATTGGCACTTTCTACCATGAGATATGGTCACCTTTAGTGGTTCACTACCCCATTTTGGTCACATTTCATAAGGGTCAAAGTGACCTTGACCTTGATGATATGTGACCAAATGTGTCTCATGATGAAAGTATAACATGTGCCCCACATAATTATTAAGTTTGAAACAGTTATCTTCCATAGTTCAGGGTCAAGGTCACTTCAAAATATGTATACAATCCAACTTTGAAGAGCTCCTGTGACCTTGACCTTGAAGCAAGGTCAACCAAACTGGTATCAAAAGATAGGGCTTGCTTTGACCTATATACCACATATAGGTCAGGTATCCAATCTCAAAAACTTCAGAGAAAATTGAGAAAATGTGAAAAATGACTGTTTTTTAGACAACATTTATGGTCCATGCGACCTTGACCTTGAAGCAAGGACAAGTCACTATGTATGTTTTTTGAGGCCTTGTCATCATACACCATCATGCCAAATTGGGTGTTGATAGACTTAATAGTCTCCGAGAAAAATCCAACGTTAAAGTTTTTCACGGACGCCCGGACGGACGACACGGGTGAGTACATAGACTCACTTTTGCTTCGCATGCGAGTCAAAAACCTACATGGTACTCAGTCCATGAATAAGAATGCAGATATGTCTACATGAGTGAGTTCTATATAATCACATTTACAAATAGAATTTTCCTTAGTGAACCTAACAATCAAGTGATTGTACTTGTGTGTCAACTTTCACACCCTTTGACCAAGTGGTACAGGAGAAATGCCAAGGGAATATGTACATCCATAGTTTTGGTTGAAAAAATGACATGTTACAATGCATTCAGACTTAATTTTTATATAAAGTGTTGGGACTGCATTTAATACAAGTCTCTGCAGCTCAAAATTCTTAGTAAAATGTGTTTCTCACTGGATAACAGCCTGCAGCAAAGCAGAGCAAGCAGCTTTCCAATCCCAAATAAGCACTGACCAATTGATATGCTGGGCCTTTAATCAGAGTTTGACCATACATTGTATGTGTGATTATTTGCTATTGCCCTCCTACAGGAATACAGGAAGACTGAATCCTCATGAATTCATTCTTGTGAAACTGACAGTAAAGTAAAAACCCAAAGAGATTTTCTGTTAAAATCTGGGCAGTGTGTTTGTAGTAAATTACGAGCCGAGTGTTTTGAAAAAGTTTAATTGCAGGGCTGCCTACCCTCCTTTTTCGATTTCAGTATTACCAAGTTCCAATTTCAGTATTTCAGTTCCGATTTCAGTATTAAACCGTGCGACAGCGCAAAAAAAGAAAGCAACCTTAATCATTAACCAGGGACCAAAAGATAAAAAACATACCTGATCTTATTTACACTATATACAATAGTTCTGCAGCTTGTTTACTGTGGCAAAGACTGGTAGTAGGCACTTTTCAGGTCTTTCAGGTCTTTGACACTGTAGTGTCTGTCAAGGGCTTGTCCAGGCCTGGACTTGGCCACCACCAAGGCCTCCAAGGTGTCGGATCCCATGCTGCCTCTGAAGTGGGTCTTGTTCTTTCTCACTACTGAGAAAATGCGTTCACAGTGAGCTGATGAATGAGGGATTGTCATTATGGCAAGCATAACCATGGGGAGGTGTGGGAAGAGGAGGTCTTCCCCTTCTTTCAGCTTGGAGATGGCGAACCATGTTGAGTCGTCTCTTTCTTGGATGCACTTGCTGATGTCTGTGCACTGGTACCTTGCGAACTCCAGCTGAATGTCAGAGGTTGTCACTCCAGTGGGTTTCAGCTTGGGGAACCTCTTCAGAAAGTACCCCAAGTCTTCAAAGCTGCTCTCTACTTGCTTGGATGGATCCACAACTGAGGCATGGCTGAGCAGTTCATCAGAGAGGGGAAGCTTCTCCTTGATGTAGGTGCAGCTGGCTTGGTAGAACTTGACAACACACTGCAGAAACTCCTCATACCGCTCACTACCCGGATTTCTCTCCTGTTCCCTTGTCACAAGGAGTCTGGCCTCTTCCCCATAGAGGAGATCTGCTTTGCTCTTGATGTTCTCCTGTGATGAGAAGTCCACATCCATGACTTCCTTGTTCAGCATAGCTGTGGGCTTGACGAATCTAATCAGCAAGTCTTTGTAGAACTTGTGCAGCTCACTCTTGAGGACATGGATCATGGGTTTCTCAGCCTGCAGCATTGTGTTTATTTTCTCGAACACCTTGATTATGTCTACAAGGAAGAGGCATATCAACTTGTTTTTGCGGGAGGCAAACACCTTCTTCAAATCCCCAGTTTTCTTCTTTGCTGAAGAATTGGCAGCTTTCTTTTCTTCCTGACTGAAGAAATCAAACAGCGCATACCAAGAATTGATGACTCGAGGCAGGCACTTTCCAATGCTGAGCCATCTTGTTGTCACATGCTTCAGCATCTTCTCCTCCTTCAGATCAAGCAGAATCTGGAACATCTTCAAGGACGACTGGCGGCAGCTGCTCTTGTCCAGGTAGTAATACACGTCAATCAGAAGCTGACTTGGGCTGAATGGAAAACAACCTGCACCTTTCTCTGCTGCAATGTGGATCAGATGACACACACACCCTGACAAGTACAGATTTTTGTGTTCCTTTGTCATGCACCCATAGACTCCTGCCTCCTTTCCAACCATGACGTTGGCATTGTCACAGCCTAAAGCCAGGCAGTTATCCCAAGGAATGTTGTGCGCCACGAACTCAGCATTGATGAGACCAAAGACAGGGTTCGTACAGGTTTTTAGATACAAAATTCCATGACTTTTCCATGACTTTCCATGACCTTCAACAACATTTTCCATGACCTAGCGTACTGTGATACATGACAATTTTAAAGAGAAAAGTGTATGGCGCACGACCAAACTCACGCACAATACACCCGTTGTAAAAAAAAAAATCCAATTCTTTTAATTATTTTTACAGCAGATTGATTCAAAAACTGACAAATGCAGAAAATTTTCAAACAAGTACTCCTTAAAATGATGATACTTTTGTCCCAAATTGTCTGGTGCTTCAACGATTAATGCACGCTGAATGTGGTAATCGAGCACGCGTCTACACAACGCCATTGCGGTCCGATGTACACACAAACAGGTGGAAAATTTCCGCCTGTTTTCTCCTTTCAAGCGCACAATCCGGGCGCTAGACAAAAAGTAGATTCATCGTACATTAACATCGAATATAGCGTTGGAAGGGGGAAATCTTGTAGAATCCGAGGGTGTCTGTACGAAATTAATCGAAAAAGCGGGAGTGAGCAAATTTTAACAAAATGTCCGATGACGTTCGAACTTTCATCCATAACTCGTCTTTCGATTTTCACCGGAAGTTCAAACATACACCGAACGAAAGAGCAATCTTTCCTCTAATGAGTAGTAAAGTTTCAACTTGATCAAATGAGAAACTTCGACGGACGAGTGTTTAGAAGAGACCAACCCGAGTCGCGAAATGCAAACTCCGTACGTCGAGCCACCGCGAGTCGGTAGTGGCGGAGGGTGTTTTTTTTACGTAATCGGCTTGTATATTCTCAGCGGAAATAAGACGGATTAACACAAAACTACACGACACATGTTCTTGAAACCTTCTGCTTCATAAACAACTTTCATTCTTGTTTTTATTCACAATATTTTGTGGATTGTCCACAATTAGCCATGAAAGTGAAGTGGTATTGCTGAGTGCATTTTGGCTAGTACTGTAGTAGCGCAAAGATTTGATACAAATTACCACGGAATCCTACCACTAGTTAAAAAAAATTAGACAACTCAGAAAGACTTTCATCTTTCATGTTACATTGGTATTTTGTGTTATTGATTTGTGCGAATCCTAGAAAAAGTGGATTCTATCGAACCGACGGCCACTTCCGGTCTGATGAAATTTCTTCGAACATCGCGTGCGGCGTCTATTTAGCACTCGCTGAAGGTCCCGAGTTCTACAATACTTTTTCCAATATGTGCAAAATATTGCAATAAATATCTTCCTAAATGATTGTTCTAGCATAAACTGAAACAAAAACCCCAATAAACTAACCGATTTCAGCTGATTTGTCCGTCAAAATCGCATCTGCGCCGTCACGCTCTTACTCGCCATTGTGTGATTTTGACGGTCATGCTATTTACCGAAATGGTGCTAATGTCTTCGAAATGGCTTAGAAATGAGCATATATATCGTTATCCCCTTCTTGAATATGATATATTTAAGCTATTCTAATTAAACCAGAACTATATTTGACCAAATTACGTTAGAAACAGCAACATTTTGAAACAGACATGCGGTCGCCATTTTGATCCAGCGCCAAATGGTAAATAGCAAAATCGGACATGGATATCCAGCTGTTTCTTCTGAAGTTCAGCATTCAGGGACTCATCAAAGAGCAGCACCAGAGAATCAGAAGACCGGGCCTTTGCCTTGAGCATGTCTAAGAAATGTGGCCCCAGACCAAAAGTTGTCAAGTACCGGGCTTTGCTTTCACTCAAGGCAAAGTTGGAGGCGATGACACTGTCGGGAAACATGCGACGGAACAGCTCGTTCATTCCTTTGGTACTGGAGAATGAGAAGTGGAAGATGACCATTTTCAAAGTCCACAAAATTTCTGCTTTCAGTGTGTCCTCTGTTGTCAAGAAAGTGTCAATCCCAGTAGATCTACTGCCACTGCCAGTGGGTGCAGGCCTAGTTTCGACCGGCGTAGCAGCGCCAGCTGGAACCACCACCTTTGAAGCCCTCTCTGTCTCAGCATTTTTTGCAGTTTGAACAAAATCTGATATTCGTGTTTGACGTTTGCTCTTTTCTTCTTGGTGTTTTTTAGCACGCGCCTGGTGCGCGACACCTTTCATGTGGCTTTTCAACGCTACCGCTTCCATGTTGGATACATCAAAGTCTTTTTCACAAAATCGGCACTTTGCCATCCCATCCACTCTCGCTCGCATGACCCACTCACGGTATTCAGGGTCTCCTGTCCAAGAGTCTTGAAAGCGACACTTTCCAGGCATGATGATAATCTGATTCTCAAAGAAACACTGCACTACGAACAAAACAATCTCTTTTCACTCTGTCCTCGTTTGAACCAACTGACCGGACCGGCGTGGAAATGAAACGAGGTCACCTAGCCAAAGAACCAATCAGGAAGCAGAAGGCACACGAGCCTTCAGAATTAACCAATGGGATGCAAGGGCACGTTTTCCTGACGTGCTCAGCGTTTAAAATTAGATTGAGAGTATCGCGCGAAGCACAGCCTAGAAAACGTCTTTTTTTCCTTTCTT
>JAWQFJ010016675.1:7500-30323 GCA_034096865.1 Theodoxus fluviatilis | reverse complement strand
AACGTATAATTTCTTCACAATACCCGCAGAAGATAAGTAAAGAAACCACACCGTACGTCCCTAGCAGACGAACACGATCGAACGCCAGCAGACAATCGAGCTAGTGTGATATAATGTTTCATGTAAAGCTCGAATGAGTGGCAGCAGTACTAGGCTATCTGGTTTACTTAGATGTGATTTTTTTGCGTGCTAACTGATATTAGATTTAGAGCTTGAATTTTCAATGATATTACGCATCACAACATGTGTTTGCAGAAGATTCTCCTTGGCAGTCTCAGTTGTGCATTCTCCATTGTTATTTATTATGGTTGAGTTACGAAGGAAGGCAGAAAAATAGCAAGAAGACAAAGTGACAAAGGCTATGAGAAGTGGATTGAAGTGTTTATCGACTACGATGCCATCAAAGGTTGGTACACAGTGACAAAAGTTATTTCGCTTAGAACTCTAGTGTTCGAACCAATGAAAACCACGGAAAGAGACGGCCGTTTCGTTCCTTGCCTCTCATTGGCCAGCTTAATTGTCATGAGGTCAGCGTGTGATCACGGGCGAAGCTGATCAGCTTTGGTCTATACATTTAAATTTTGTTTTGTGATGCGTAACTTTGTCACTTTGTCAACTAACTCTGATTTAGATGTTGGTTTCTTGGCATAGCCAGCTTACCATGTCGGAGCAGATGAAACAAATGAGAGCAAAGCGAAATGATCACTCGTGCACTTAAGTGTTGATGCCTGTCCGGGACACTCCCCGCAGTGTGTTTTGTTTGCCTTGTACGGTTTGAGCACATAGTTGTAAGTGTAAAAATGGTCAGTTATCAATGTAATCGGTGATTTTGGTTGTCATGAAACTTTGTTTTGTGCTTTAATGCCATTTTCTTGTCATCATCTTATTTGTTACATTACGCCAAATGCGGCAATTAAGTTGATCGTGCACTCATCGACTGGGTGATCGTGAATTTTCTGTCCTCGCCTGACCAGGGAAACAAAATTGTCAATTCAAGCCAGAACTAAACAGTTATCTGCTGCCACGCATTCGAGCTTTACAGGAAACATTATATCACACTAGCTCGATCGTCTGCTGGGGTAGTGGCTATGGTTCGATCGTGTTCGTCTGCTAGGTATGTACGGTGTGGTTTGTTTACTTATCTTCTGCGGGTTTTGTGCAGAAATTATACGTTACGATAGTCTATTGTGACTATTTTTGAATAGTTTTTGATCTAACAATGCCGGTCACCTCCACTGCAGAAAGGATTTTGTCGTTGAAGCTGCGCTAACCCCTCTGTTGTCTTCAACGTGTCAGCCATGTCGACATGTTCGCGTTATCTGCCTCGTTTTAAAACCAAAATGGCGGGTCGCGTGAATAAGGTCCATTCGCTCCATACTATGGTCTTTCTACTTCCTTTGACCCAAACTGTCCAGAAGCTTTCGGTGATCTGACAACACACTCGTCGTTACTTGCTCGGTCTTCACAACTGTGAAACGATCACATTTCAGACAGCAGGCGTTGGAGCGATATGTCAAAGCAAGCGAGATATTGAGAATAGTTGATCATCAGCGATAGTGACATAGCGACAGGTGCACGCGAGAATGTGTGCATTCAACTGTTACGTCCCCTCAAGCCACAATTGTCCTCACACACATGAGCAGCCAGACTAGAATAGCTCCCGGGACTTTGCAGTTGGCTTAGCGTCTATCCCTCATTGCATGATATTGTCATAAAGTGGTGTGAGTGGTGAAAAACAAGTGATTACGCCTCTTCATAGTCTGATGAACGCCGAGACATTTCGGTGGAGAGCACGAAGGTCTTTGGTGAACACTAGAAAAGTTCATGAAAGCGCGCACACCCATAGTGCAAAGGCTTTTCGAAATAAGCTTCCCAGACTGTATTGCTTATTTGCACGAGGAATATTTAGTTTTAATGATCACAACCATTACAAAGGCGGGGTAAGCCAAGAATGTATGCGAGTAGGCCTACCTATATTTCGAAGCTATAGCAAAGATTATAGGTTACACAAAGATAGTTCATGCCGAGCTTTTGCTCTTTGAAGTTACAAGCAGCTAAAATTGCAGCGTTCCAAGCGGCTAGCACTATGGGGGATGCCTATAGTCCGTTTCAACATTGCACATTTAAAATGGTGGACATAGTCTCGCTTCGCGCAGAAAAAGCTGAATTTGGGGACACTAGAAACCCCATCCAAAGAAAATGTAAACCATGAACAGCATTAATTTATCAAAGCTGTATGTTGAATGCATCAAAAGGTATTGAAAGCTCCTACTTTTTAACAATCGAAATGCAGGTCACTCGCAGAACCACGTGTGCACGGGTCGACGTGATTGCAATGTTTGGTGACCCTGTTCTCTCTGTGTTAAAAATTATTATTCTTCAAATGGGTCAAATAGTGACGTCACTCGTTCTTCAACCTTGGTAGTTGATGACGTTATCGGAAATTTTAGAATTAGGTCCATCGCACATCTGTTGCTAGGCCATTATTGTGCGAAGTCTCCACTAAATCCTATAATCATGTGACTAAATACAGTGCAATGTTGAAACGGACTATAGGCATTTCCCATAGTGCTAGCCGCTTGGGGCGCAACGTGTCTCGACCCTCACGAGAATGAGCTAATGAACTATCTTTGTGTAACCTATAATCTTTGGCTATAGGTACCTATATAATTATTTCAAAGCTAAGATAGGCCTACTGCGGAACCAATTCCACATGTGATTATAGATCAATTTATGACCTCCAGGCGCTACTCTGTGGTAATAGGAGTTACAAATAATAAATGAACCCACTTTTCGTTATTTTGTCAGGAAGAGAGCAGGCCTGAACGCTTTGAGGAAGTCAATTTTATCGCTGGAAGAGTCACTTCTTTTCAGCCGCAAAATAGAAAAAGAGCCGGCTCATGCCAAAATATACAGCTGTGGCATCTTTATCCCTCCAGGTTTACTGGAGGTCCTACAGACTTTATCTGTCTGTCTGTCTGTCTGTGTGTCTGTCTGTCCCGTCTCCACGGCTTATATCTCAAAAACTACTGGACGGATTTCCTTGAGATTTTGCACACTAACTGGAAGTTAGGTCCGATTGAATGTATCAAATTTTCAGAATCGAGGCTTGAAGAGAAAGTGGTTTTTTAAGGTCGTATTCTCGAAATTACCGGTCGAAAAATGATTGAAATGACAATTGACGGAATAGCCAAATTTGACGTCATTTATAACGTTACGTCATTTGCAAGTACAATTTCGATCCTATATATGCCATGAGAAGAATTTCCAAACACCTGGGGAGGTAGGCAATTTGATGGAATGGCGAAATTCCAACATGTGCGACGTCATCAATAACGTGACGTCATTTGCGAGGACAGAGAATGAATTTGGATAGATAGATATGTCCTCAGATGTCTTAGGCCGCGAGGCCTTTATCTGATCTTTTGATCAGTACTTATGGCTACTCTCACTTTTTACTACCCTAGTTCTAACGATCTTAAAAGATCGTGCCTATTCTCTATACTTTTCTTCCGGTGGCTTATGAGTGGCAGAGAGTGGTATACGTGGCAACAGCAGCGGGTGGCCAACATCATCACAGTACATGTAGTCTTTGAACATCGTGTCAATTCTTTTTTTGAAGCTGTTTAATGACGAACACTGAATTTGAGAACACTGGTAAAGGAGAAAGAATTATCCCTCATGGTTTACTGGAGGTCCTACAGACTTTATCTGTCTGTGTGTGTGTGTGTGTGTGTGTGTGTGTGTGTGTGTGTGTGTGTGTGTGTGTGTGTGTGTGTGTGTGTGTCTGTCTGTCTGTCTGTCTGTCTGTCTGTCTGTCCCGACTCCACGGCTTATATCTCAAAAACTACTTGACGGATTTCCTTGAGATTTTGCACACTAACTGGAAGTTAGGTCCGATTGAATGTATCAACTTTTCAGAATCGAGGTTTGAAGAGAAAGTGGTTGACGGTCGTAATACGATTTTTCCATTCATGGTCGAAACTTCGGCTTCACTGGCTTCGATATCGTTTTCGCCTTGCAGACGACTGCTTCGTATTCAAATCATCACTGCAAGGCAGCGCGAAATTGACCGAAGTCGATTAAAAAAACTCGTATTCATACACATAATAAACCAATTCGATTTTCTTTCTCAGATTATTCAGACTTTGTCCGATAATTACGACAGTAAGATAGCAGTGATTTGACATTCGGCGTCACCGTGTCATGTGACGGTGATAGTTTCGTCTGCAACTCGCACTTACGTTATGGTCGAAGTAGATTGATGTTTACTTCGTCCGCTGAACGCTGTCAAGACTAATGCTCGAATGAATGAAGTATGATTTCATAATTTTTCCGGATTAATACAAATGTATATCAAATACATCAGTTCAATTTAATCGAGTCAATTAATCGAGTACATGTCCACTAGGTGAAAAATGTGTTGAGTGGAACGCAAGTCAGAAAAGTTACACTTGCAGTCTAAACAACAAAATGAATACAGTGTTTGTATTGAAAAATCAGGTCAATCTTGTCGTCGTTTGGTTCCACGACAAGAGTATGAAATCTTGTTTCCAGCGAGATTAGGAGCTTCTGCAAACAGAGGGTGAAAAGGGCAGGATTCTAACGCACTTTAGCCAGGCACTCACGAGCCATGAAAATAGACGCCGACACGTGACCCAGATTCTCGCACTCAGCTGCGCAAAGTTTGTGCTCTGTGTGATTCGGGTGTAATACTGCCAATAAACGTCGTTAAGCTTAAGATTACACCCGAATCACACGGACCGTTAAGGTGCATGGAGTACAGTACCGGTCAAGAGTCACAACAACCACCGACACCGACCATTTCAGCCTTCTTCATGATGCGTTAGAATCCTGCCGTTGTCGTGGTGAACATGGCTGACAACGGTCAGAATGATTACTTGCTTGGTTTTTTCCTTGTCAAAACTTGTTATACCGTCAGATTGTTACCACCATCAGATTTTCTGCAACTTTTCGAAGCGAATCTAGCCTAAAAACCTACCAGTTATGAATCGTGTTAACAGGATTGACTCGTTGCTTGTAGAATGACGGTACTCGGTAGCAGTACCACACACGATGTGTGCGTGAATCACTGAATGAGTACGAATGCACATGTCTGGGTTGAACATCTATAATACACTTCCTCCTCTGTGTGACTGTGTGAGTGTTAATTCAGCGTCTATGACATGCCAAAGGAAAGCAAAACATGTCATAATAGGAGCTTCCTGAACCTATCCATCATGTTTAAAATATATGGTTGATTGTTCCTGGGCCGATAGCTTAGAAGTGGATTTACATGCTTTACAAACACTCCGTCATAGCAATTCTCTAATGGCTCAACTGGTAGAGCGTTCGACTCTTGGTCATGCATGACCAGGTTTGATTCTGCGCTGAAACTTTTTTTTCTTCTCTTTTTTCGAGAGGTTGTGGTTTTTTTTGTGTTTTTATGTGTGTGTGTGTGTGTTTTCCCCCTCTTTTCTCGAGAGGTTGCGGGTTCGAACCCGATCTTTTTTTAAATGCCAAAACCTGGAGGTTCAGCGCCAGCGGTTTTTATTGCAGGCCTCGGTGGGTCTACATTATTACCAAAACAACACAAATGCGCAAAAACTGTATTTAATATTATACATGACGGTATGATGTGCATTATCGGCTGTAACTCACGTGAGTGCATAGCGTTTTTCGTATCCGTAATCTGGGAAATGTTATCTTTGAGACACTCTCATCAATGCTCTGTATCATCTTATGGCGGGAACTTTTCAAGCACATAGTGAGACCGGACTTTGAGACACTCTCATCAATGCTCTATATCATCTTATGGCGGGAACATTTCAAGCACATAATGAGACCGGACTTTGAGACACTCTCATCAATGCTCTGTATCATCTTATGGCGGAACATTTCAAGCACATAATGAGACCGGACTTTGAGACACTCTCAACAATGCTCTGTATCATCTTATGGCGGGAACTTTTCAAGCACATAATGGGACCGGACTTTGAGACACTCTCATCAATGCTCTATATCATCTTATGGCGGGAACTTTTCAAGCACATAGTGAGACCGGACTTTGAGACACTCTCATCAATGCTCTGTATCATCTTATGGCGGAACATTTCAAGCACATAGTGACACCGGACTTTGAGACACTCTCATCAATGCTCTATATCATCTTATGGCGGAACATTTCAAGCACATAGTGACACCGGACTTTGAGACACTCTCATCAATGCTCTGTATCATCTTATGGCGGGAACATTTCAAGCACATAATGAGACCGGACTTTGAGACACTCTCATCAATGCTCTGTATCATCTTATGGCGGGAACATTTCAAGCACATAGTGAGACCGGACTTTGAGACACTCTCATCAATGTTCTGTATCATCTTATGGCGGGAACATTATGTTTGAGACACTCTCATCAATGCTCTATATCATCTTATGGCGGGAACATTTCAAGCACATAGTGAGACCGGACTATGAGACACTCTCATCAATGCTCTATATCATCTTATGGCGGAACATTTCAAGCACATAGTGACACCGGACTTTGAGACACTCTCATCAATGCTCTGTATCATCTTATGGCGGGAACATTTCAAGCACATAATGAGACCGGACTTTGAGACACTCTCATCAATGCTCTGTATCATCTTATGGCGGGAACTTTTCAAGCACATAGTGAGACCGGACTTTGAGACACTCTCATCAATGCTCTGTATCATCTTATGGCGGGAACATTATGTTTGAGACACTCTCATCAATGCTCTGTATCATCTTATGGCGGAACATTTCAAGCACATAGTGAGACCGGACTTTGAGACACTCTCATCAATGCTCTGTATCATCTTATGGCGGGAACATTTCAAGCACATAGTGAGACCGGACTTTGAGACACTCTCATCAATGCTCTATATCATCTTATGGCGGAACATTTCAAGCACATAGGGAGACCGGACTTTGAGACACTCTCATCAATGCTCTATATCATCTTATGGCGGAACATTTCAAGCACATAATGAGACCGGACTTTGAGACACTCTCATTATGCTCTGTATCATCTTATGGCGGAACTTTTCAAGCACATAGTGAGACCGGACTTTGAGACACTCTCATCACTGCTCTGTATCATCTTATGGCGGGAACATTTCAAGCACATAGTGACACCGGACTTTGAGACACTCTCATCAATGCTCTGTATCATCTTATGGCGGAATTTTTCAAGCACATAGTGAGACCGGACTTTGAGACACTCTCATCAATGCTCTGTATCATCTTATGGCGGAACTTTTCAAGCACATAGTGAGACCGGACTTCCCAAACTGAGTGGTTTGGATATTTTATTTCAATCATGATACGGGCGAAAATTCATCCAGAGAGTTTTTTTATATTCCAATCGATTCTGACTGTTGAGCTATTCCTATGTATAGTCTAAGAGTTTCAGATTCCAAATCTACAAGTACATGACTATTTTTAAATGAATATCATAATTAGCAAAAGGCCAAATTTCATTGATGAAACTTGATTACAAGCAGAGGTCTGGTATACAAAATATAACTCAGACTTGAAAAGCTGTTTTATTGACAAGTTATTTTCCTTACACAAGCATTCAAATTGTCCTTTCTCATTAACCACTGCCCGTATCATGACAATGTTGATAACATTTTGAAGTGCATCTAGAGTACCTAACGGTGACACCAACAATTGACTCTCTCTCTCTCTCTCTCTCTCTCTCTCTCTCTCTCTCTCTCTCTCTCTCTCTCTCTCTCTCTCTGTCGCGTTTAGTTACACTCTAGCTGTTAATCCCCCCTCTCTCAAAAGGAATATAGAGATTACCAATCAGGAAAGTTAACACTAGAGGAGGTTTGCAAACCAAACCCCACCACCATAGCTTGAGAGGCACCGAATAAATGAACACACAACAATAAATGACACTGGGGCAGTATAAAGTAACACAAAACAAATTTTAATTCAATACAATACCCAAGACAAGGGGATGCTCGGGCACGAGTGAATCAAAGCAACAAAAATGTAAACAAAGAAATGTAAACAAAGATGGCGGACAACGCTAGGGCGAACCACAGTCGTCCCGAGCGTTGTCACGCGCTCCAACAAAACAACACCCTCAAACCCCGCGCTTGCGTACTCTACAAGTAACAAGCGTCCCAAACACCTCCCCACAAAACACTGCAAAAATCACCACCCTGCAACACAGGGTAAACACCCGTCCACACAGGACAAACACCGAGCGTTTACACGCTGGCTAGTTCACACACCAAATAAATCCACCCTCCAACCCGCTGCAGCAAAAATACCCCTTCACACACCCACAATAACCCCTCTGGAAAACCCCTCTCGAGCTGACGTCCCCAAACCCCCTTACCGTGACGTCACACCTCCCAGTGAGTCCAAGTCCAGTCCTCTCTCTCGAAACAGTCCAACCCCAGTCCCGTTGAGAATAAAGGCGAAGATAAGAAGTCAAACACGTTTTGCCTTACCAGATCAGGTCCTCCTCCTGAAGCTGATAATAATCCCCTGAACGAAATCCCACTCTCCGGTCCACACACGTACACGTTCCCACCTCCGCACAGAACGTTCCAGTCCAGCTCTCCCCCAGCTGAATCACACTCCCCCGTGGAGTAGTCACCTCTCGCCCCCTGGGTCGAGCGTCTGTCGCAGACGATGACGTGGACAGCCGCCTCCTCGCGCGTCCCCCGTAGAGGTCAAACGTCCCGCGCCTCCGGGTGCCTCCACCGTAGAGGTCTGGTAGATTCACGCCTCCGCGCGTGTCCACCACAGAAGTCACGTGGGCCGTCGCCTCCTCGCGTGTCCACCAAAGGTAACCGCCCCGCTGGCAGTCACTGGCTTCTGCTCCCGTCCTCTACGTTCCCTCCTGGCAGCTACGAAGTGCAGCGTTCGGCGAGCGAACCAAGTAGCCCTTCGTAGTCCCCACGCTGTGATACCTCAACAGCCCAGGCTAGACGCGAACTCACGGCAGAGCACCGGAGCCGCGCTAGGATACCGCAAATCTCCACCACGACGTCCCCCGACGTCCCTCTTTGCTCACACCAAGCGCCAAAGAGGTTATGTGCGCCCACGCACAAAACACAACTGCCTCTGAGCGACCAGCTTCCCCGTGCCCTCGCTCCAGAAGACCAGTTGTAACGCCAACCAGCGTTCAGACTATAAGTCTCTCACGGGTCTGCCGTTCCCACATACACGCACCCGCGTGCATGTACACCACACACACGTGGATTCCGAACGGAAATGTAGAATGCTGAAACAGTGGCCTGAAATAAAAACACACACAAGTCACGACCAACTTTCTACCTACGTGGAAAACGTACAAAGAGAAAAACCCATTTCCTTTCCCCTATACAATCTCACAGTTCACAAACAACCCCAGCCTCGCTCCCGCAAGAAAACCACCTAGCCACTAGGCGTTACAAAGTGGACGAAACATCTTTACAGAGTTTGAGAAAAAAGAAGAGTAGAGATTCCCATCCCAGCAGTTACCTCGAGGCGACGTGCTAAATAGAAACAATTTCTATAAATTTACATGAATGGGAAAAAAACCCTTGCGCCACCCTTTTCCCGCTCTCACTCTGCATTCACACGCGCGCTTCCACGCTCCCATGTCCTGTCCACTACAAACGGTAAAAATTGCATCATTACCTCAACTCTGTCCCAGGCCATGCTTTTGTCCCCTGACAAACCAGACGCGCACAGTCTTAGAAGACTGCCCTCCCAAGGCCGACAAAGCTATGTCCCCTTGGCGAGATGGAGGAATGAAATCCCCTAAAGCTACCTCTGTAGCAAGCAAGAGCTCCGTGCTCTCCTATCCTCCCTGTCCAAACGACGGTGTGCTACTGAATCCCAGACCCCGTGTCCGCTTTTCGAAAGCGCGAAACAGTCACGTGATTGAACCCCCCCAATCACCCATCCCAAATTCGAACCAGCCTCGATGTAGGATAGCGTGGCTTCATCCCTCTGACCCGCATTCCAGAGGGCACCCAGACCCCTCCCATCAGCCCCCGACCCATTCAGCGTGGCTGAGACTAGTGAATATAGTCTCAGCAACAGGTTGGTCACGTGATAGCCTTAATTCTTCCATAACATGCATACCACCGTTCTGAACACAGAGTCTCGGCCACGCTGAATGGCATGTCACATCGTGAGTGTATTCCTCCGCTTGTTGTGATACACTCGATACTGGCAGCCATGTTTTCGTCAATTCATTTTCTAAACATCGATTTCCCATGAATGTAAAACTTGTATGCGGTAAAATTCGAATCACAAGAGTGTAATATTGTGAACTCTACTAATTATAAGGACTTTGAATACAACAGCAATATTTATACTTCATTGAGCGAGTAAGGCAACCAATCCCATCTGCATAATCTTCGATACACACAGAAACCCACTGAGTGCTTTTGCTGATGAGGAATCATTAATTTAATGTATGCTTAGAAGGATTAAACTTAGAAAAACTGCTTCTGAGCTATCCGATAATATCGAACTTCGGAATCGGACGGATTCCTACAGAAGAAACTCCCATTCGATTAACGTTCAACACAGACGGAATGTAGGTTAAATCACTTACTGACTCCATCAGTCGATACACGAATGATCGAAGTGTGGAGCTCCTCAAACAGTGTGAAGGCAGTTAGACCACAGGTTCCGGCCAGAAAGCATTTACTTGCGAGAGTATAACCATAGATTCACGAAACCAGCCCGGACCCATAGGAATCCTTTTCGCTGCGTTTATAGTAGGTCCAAAGATCGCGTGCATTACTTATACACAATCGCACGTGCTCAAGGCAGTTTGCAACCTTATAGACACGTTCGCGCTAAAAGTAGTTCTCAAATGATTTCCTGAAAATCTCATAGATTAGTTTTATTAGAACACCAAATTTGTGTTTATCTATCGGGATAAATAATTGGAGTGAAATAGAATCGCCTCTTTTTACTCTCAATGGTCTTCTGATCATGTTGAATTTTGATTGGTAGAATCATTGGAATGTGGAGCCGAAGTCACGTGACCAACCTGTGTCAGAGATACTATGTCTCTGTGTTCAGAATGCCCCCGACCCTATGAGATTTAATTTTAGCTATCATGCAATCACCGACTCTCTCCCTCTATGTCGCTCCTTGCGACACTCTCTCTCTTTCTCTTTCTCTCTTTCTCTCTTCACTCTCTCAGTTTCTCTCTCTCTCTCTCTCTCTCTCTCTCTCTCTCTCTCTCTCTCTCTCTCACCTTTCTTCTTCTTGTTCTTCTTCTTCTTGTTCTTCTTCTTCTTGTTCTTCTTCTTCTTGTTCTTCTTCTTGTTCTTCTTCTTCTTGTTCTTCTTCTTCTTGTTCTTCTTCTTCTTGTTCTTCTTCTTCTTGTTCTTCTTCTTCTTGTTCTTCTTCTTCTTCTTCTTCTTCTTCTCGTTCTTCTTCTTCTTCTTCTTCTTCTTCTTCTTCTTCTTCTTCTTCTTCTTCTTCTTCTTCTTCTTCTTCTTCTTCTTCTTCTTCTTCTTCTTCTTCTTCTTCTTCTTCTTCTTCTTCTCGTTCTTCTTCTTCTTGTTCTTCTTCTTGTTCTTCTTCTTGTTCTTCTTCTTCTTCTTCTTCTTCTTCTTCTTCTTCTTCTTCTTCTTCTTCTTCTTCTTCTTCTTCTTCTTCTTCTTCTTCTTCTTCTTCTTCTTCTTCTTCTTCTTCTTCTTCTTGTTCTTCTTCTTCTTCTTGTTCTTCTTCTTCTTGTTCTTCTTGTTCTTCTTCTTGTTCTTCTTCTTCTTCTTCTTCTTCTTCTTCTTCTTCTTCTTCTTCTTCTTCTTCTTCTTCTTCTTCTTCTTCTTCTTCTTCTTCTTCTTCTTCTTCTTCTTCTTCTTCTTCTTGTTCTTCTTCTTCTTGTTCTTGTTCTTCTTCTTCTTGTTCTTGTTCTTCTTCTTCTTCTTCTTCTTCTTCTTCTTCTTCTTCTTCTTCTTCTTCTTCTTCTTCTTCTTCTTCTTCTTCTTCTTCTTCTTCTTCTTCTTCTTCTTCTTCTTCTTCTCCTCCTCCTCCTCCTCCTCCTCCTCCTCCTCCTCCTCCTCCTCCTCCTCCTCCTCTCTCTTCTCCTCTCTCTCTTCTCTTCTTCTTCTTCTTCTTCTTCTTCTTCTTCTTCTTCTTCTTCTTCTTCTTCTTCTTCTTCTCTTCTTCTTCTTCTTCTTCTTCTTCTTCTCCAACCTCAAAGAAAAATCCTTCCGGTACAGATACCGCATAGTCCACATCCCAGGAATACGTCACGCTGCTGCGGACGCACTCTCACGACACCCTGTCAGCACGGCCACCCCTGTAAGCCTGCCGGATGACGTTGTGTCTGAACTCAGGACGGTGTCACCACTGGTGTCTGGGCACTTCCTCTCCACCCTTCAGCCTGACTCTGAGGACACTGCCCACGCCTGCCACCAAGCGACTGTTGCCTCAGCCGAAGTCATCAAATCAGTCACTTGGGACGACATCAGACTGGCAACCACCAGTGACCAGTCCATGCAACAACTGATCGAGGTAATTGAAAACGGCTTTCCTGATAACCGTAACGCTCTCCCAGATGATCTGCGATCGTACTTTCAGTTTCGCGAACACCTCACCAGCTTCGACGGGGTGGTACTCTATCATGACCGCATCATCATACCCCCCGCACTGCGAGCAGCTGTCCTGCAAGCCCTACACTCAGCACACCAGGGCGTCTCTCAGATGTGTTCTCGAGCGGAGTCTTCTTTCTTCTGGCCAGGCATGACACCTGCCATCACTGAGCTGCGCGTTCGCTGTACAGAGTGCAATCGCATGGCCCCTTCTCAACCAAATGCACCCCCTACTCCACCAGCAACCCCAGCTTACCCCTTCCAATGCATCGTTGCCGACTATTTTCATTACCGAGGTCACAACTACCTGGTCATAGTCGACCGATACAGCAACTGGCCAATTGTAGAAAGGGCCTCCGATGGCGCAGCAGGACTCGTCTCCGTTCTGCGACGCACATTCGTCACCTACGGCATCAGCGATGAACTAACCTCTGACGGTGGACCAGAGTTCACCTCAGCGACAACGTCAGCTTTCCTGAAGAACTGGGGCGTTAGCCATCGCCTCTCTTCTGTTGCTTTCCCTCACAGCAACTGCCGAGCAGAGGTCGGCGTTAAGACAGTAAAACGTCTCATCACCAATAACACTGACAGATTTGGCTCCCTTGACACTGACAAATTCCAGCGCGCCATACTTCAGTATCGAAACACCCCTGATCGTGACACACTGCTCTCTCCTGCCATGTGCATCTTCGGACGAGCCATCAGAGACTTCATCCCCATTCACCCTGGCAAATACCAGCCCCACTTGACCTGGCGAGAGACCCTCGCCAACAGGGAAGACGCACTACGCAACCGGCATATGCGGGCAGCTGAACGCCTATCAGCCCACACACGTTCGCTCCCTCCCCTCGTCATCGGTGACCACGTGCGTATCCAGAATCAAACCGGACCCCACCCAACAAAATGGGACAAAACTGGCATCGTCGTTGAGGTCCGCCAGTTTGACCAATATGTGGTTCGAGTTGACGGCTCTGGGCGAGTGACCCTGCGGAACAGGAAATTCCTCCGAAAGTACGTCCCTGTCATCACTCGTGCACCCTTGCTGACAGTCCCCGGACCCATCACTCCTGCCCCTCAGGCTTCCCCTGACCTACGTAGAGCCCCGACGATGACCACGCGCCAAGACGCCCAGCCAGTTCCTGATCCACCCGCACCTACCCACGTAGACGTCCAGCCTGTGCCTGAGCCACCCGCACCAGCCCACGTAGACGCCCAGCCAGTTCCTGATCCACCCGCACCTACCCACGTAGACGTTCAGCATGTGCCTGAGCCACCCGCACCAGCCCACGTAGACGCCCAGCCTGTGCCTGAGCCACCCGCACCAGCCCACGTAGACGTCCAGCCTGTGCCTGAGCCACCCGCACCAGCCCACGTAGACGCCCAGCCTGTGCCTGAGCCACCCGCACCAGCCCACGTAGACGCCCAGCCTGTGCCTGAGCCACCCGCACCAGCCCACGTAGACGTCCCACAAAGGCGAACACCAAGAGCGCTGCGGGCTCTCCGGCCGTTCAACAAGCCTGGTTTGAAAGAGACTCTCGCACCACCGACATCTGACCAGACCACCCGCTCCTTCCGACTGAGGCCATGAACTTTTATGACATTTCAGTCTTATCGTTCTTTCGTTTTCGATAATTCGACTTTATTTCTTCATTTATATGTACATTCACGACGCCACTCGTTATCACAAATCAGTCTTTTTGAAAACTCTCAAAAGACTTGGGGGGACGTAGAGTATTGTGGTGTTTTCTTGTATTGAGAGACAAGTACTTTGTCCTAATTTATTTGTACAGTCAAAGCACTCTTCCCTTCTGACGTCATCCATGACGTCATTATTCTCCGAGCATTCAACTGTCCTCTTTTGCTTTTGGTAAGTAAACATTCAACCTTCTTGTTTCCTTACTTGTTTCAAACATTGACAGGTTGTCTACATTGACCTTGCTGCTCTTTATTTACCTTGTTATGACCTCATTGTTCTTTATTATTCTAGACGTGTGAACATTGTTTACAAGGCAGAATAAATCGCCCAGAAGCCTTCAAATGGTCTCAGACTTATTTATGACGTAATTGAAACCCAAATGTTGGTGATGTATCGCTGGATAACTCAGGACTTTCCCTTGTCCATTTGTTCCCAGTCTCAGTCTGAGTGAACAACTTGTACCACACTGCTGAGTTGACCGCAACCATGTCACGAAGGTAGGTTTCTCCATGCAGTCAAATGACCCGTAGATGTATCAGGATTTGTTTCTTTTTTTCCCCATTCAGGCAATATTGACGAATTGTTCATGTCATCATACACACCGACAGCAACGTGAGCATTCTATCATGTTTAAATCATTATGTGCCAAGAAGAGCTTCAGGAAGGAAAAGCAAAATATGGAGAAATCAAAATCATTCTTATCACAAGGTAGCGTGGACTAAAAGCAAAAAAATCAATAAAAGTGGGATCAGTTACAACTGCACTTCAGCATTTGAAAATATGATCTGCGTCTCACATAAGCTAATGGATGTCGAATTCTTATCAACCACTCCATACAACTGGCTAAACCATTGTGATGTGCTCTGTGATGTTTCACAACAGTTTTTAATCTTTGCAGAAGCATGAATACAGTTTTCATCGGAACAATCGTCTGCTCGTTCATCCTGACACTTGTCATCGCCTGGAACATGCTGTATTCAGCACCGCAACCAAGAAGCCTCGTTCCTCCCATCGACGTCCTCGGTTCTTTTTAATGTGATTGTTTTTGTATTGATGGGACAGGGTCATTTGTTGTTGTTGTTGTTGTTGTTGTTGTTGTGGTTGTTCTAGTGATTGTTGTTTCAGACGATATTTTATAGGATAACATTTTAATTCCGAAAGAATCTCGAGGACGAGGACAGTTGGACGAGATGTGAGCGTAAAGGACATTGGTCGCTGCGATAGGGCCGATTACAGCGTAGTTTTATTGCAGGACCTCGGTGGGTCTACATTATTACCAAAACAACACAAATGCGCAAAAACTGTATTTAATATTATACATGATGGTATGATATGCATTATCGGCTGTAACCCACGTGAGTGCATAGCGTTTTTCGTATCCGTAATCTGGGAAATGTTATCTTTGAGACACTCTCATCAATGCTCTGTATCATCTTATGGCGGGAACATTTCAAGCACATAGTGAGACCGGACTTTGAGACACTCTCATCAATGCTCTGTATCATCTTATGGCGGGAACATTTCAAGCACATAGTGAGACCGGACTTTGAGACACTCTCATCAATGCTCTGTATCATCTTATGGCGGGAACATTTCAAGCACATAGTGAGACCGGACTTTGAGACACTCTCATCAATGCTCTGTATCATCTTATGGCGGGAACATTTCAAGCACATAGTGAGACCGGACTTTGAGACACTCTCATCAATGCTCTGTATCATCTTATGGCGGGAACATTTCAAGCACATAGTGAGACCGGACTTTGAGACACTCTCATCAATGCTCTGTATCATCTTATGGCGGGAACATTTCAAGCACATAGTGAGACCGGACTTTGAGACACTCTCATCAATGCTCTGTATCATCTTATGGCGGGAACATTTCAAGCACATAATGAGACCGGACTTTGAGACACTCTCATCAATGCTCTATATCATCTTATGGCGGGAACATTATGTTTGAGACACTCTCATCAATGCTCTGTATCATCTTATGGCGGAACTTTTCAAGCACATAATAAGACCGGACTTTGAGACACTCTCATCAATGCTCTATATCATCTTATGGCGGGAACATTATGTTTGAGACACTCTCATCAATGCTCTGTATCATCTTATGGCGGAACTTTTCAAGCACATAATAAGACCGGACTTTGAGACACTCTCATCAATGCTCTATATCATCTTATGGCGGGAACATTATGTTTGAGACACTCTCATCAATGCTCTGTATCATCTTATGGCGGGAACATTTCAAGCACATAGTGAGACCGGACTTTGAGACACTCTCATCAATGCTCTGTATCATCTTATGGCGGGAACATTTCAAGCACTAGTGACGACTTTGAGACACTCTCATCAATGCTCTGTATCATCTTATGGCGGGAACTTTTCAAGCACATAGTGAGACCGGACTTTGAGACACTCTCATCAATGCTCTGTGTCATCTTATGGCGGGAACATTTCAAGCACATAGTGAGACCGGACTTTGAGACACTCTCATCAATGCTCTGTATCATCTTATGGCGGGAACATTTCAAGCACATAGTGAGACCGGACTTTGAGACACTCTCATCAATGCTCTGTATCATCTTATGGCGGGAACATTTCAAGCACATAGTGAGACCGGACTTTGAGACACTCTCATCAATGCTCTATATCATCTTATGGCGGGAACATTTCAAGCACTTAGTGAGACCGGACTTTGAGACACTCTCATCAATGCTCTGTGTCATCTTATGGCGGGAACATTTCAAGCACATAGTGAGACCGGACTTTGAGACACTCTCATCAATGCTCTGTATCATCTTATGGCGGGAACATTTCAAGCACATAGTGAGACCGGACTTTGAGACACTCTCATCAATGCTCTGTATAATCTTAAGGCGGGAACATTTCAAGCACATAGTGAGACCGGACTTTGAGACACTCTCATCAATGCTCTGTATCATCTTATGTCGGGAACATTTCAAGCACATAATGAGACCGGACTTTGAGACACTCCCATCAATGCTCTATATCATCTTATGGCGGGAACATTTCAAGCACATAATGAGACCGGACTTTGAGACACTCCCATCAATGCTCTATATCATCTTATGGCGGGAACATTTCAAGCACATAATGAGACCGGACTTTGAGACACTCTCATCAATGCTCTGTATCATCTTATGGCGGGAACATTTCAAGCACATAGTGAGACCGGACTTTGAGACACTCTCATCAATGCTCTGTATCATCTTATGTCGGGAACATATCTTTGAGACACTCTCATCAATGCTCTATATCATCTTATGGCGGGAACATTTCAAGCACATAATGAGACCGGACTTTGAGACACTCTCATCAATGCTCTATATCATCTTATGGCGGGAACATTTCAAGCACATAGTGAGACCGGACTTTGAGACACTCTCATCAATGCTCTGTATCATCTTATGGCGGGAACATTATCTTTGAGACACTCTCATCAATGCTCTGTATCATCTTATGGCGGGAACATTTCAAGCACATAGTGAGACCGGACTTTGAGACACTCTCATCAATGCTCTGTATCATCTTATGGCGGGAACATTTCAAGCACATAGTGAGACCGGACTTTGAGACACTCTCATCAATGCTCTGTATCATCTTATGGCGGGAACATTTCAAGCACATAATGAGACCGGACTTCCCAAACTGAGTCGTTTGGATATTTTATTTCAATCATGATACGGGCGAAAATTCATCCAGAGAGGTAATTACCCAGTCTTTTAATATTCCAATCGATTCCGACTGTTGAGCTATTCCTATGTATAGTCTAAGAGGCTCAGATTCCTAATCTACAAGTACATGACTATTTTTAACTGAATATCTTAATTAGCAAAAGGCCAAATTTCATTGATGAAACTTGATTACAAGCAGAGGTCTGGTATACAAAATATAACTCAGACTTGAATAGCTGTTTTATTGACAAGTTATTTTCCTTACACAAGCATTCAAATTGTCCTTTCTCATTAACCACTGCACGTATCATGACAATGTTGAAAACATTTTGAATTGCATCTAGAGTACCTAACGGTGACACCAACAATTGACTCTCTCTCTCACTCTGTCGCGTTTAGTTACACTCTAGCTGTTAATCCCCCCTCTCTCAAAAGGAATATGGAGATTACCAATCAGGAAAGTTAACACTAGAGGGGGTTTGCAAACCAAACCCCACCACCATAGCTTGAGAGGCACCGAATAAATGAACAAACAACAATAAATGACACCGGGGCAGTATAAAGTAACACAAAACACATTTTAATTCAAAACAATACCCAAGACAAGGGGATGCTCGGGCACGAGAGAATCAAAGCAACAAAAATGTAAACAAAGAAATGTAAACAAAGATGGCGGACAACGCTAGGCCGAAACACAGTCGCCCTAGCGTTGTCACGCGCTCCAAACAAACCAACGCCCTCAAATCCCGCGCTTGCTTACTCTACAAGAAACAAGCGTCCCAAACACCTCCCCACAAAACACTGCAAAAATCACCACCCTGCAACACAAGGTAAACACCCGTCCACTCAGAACAAACACCGAGCGTAAACACGCTGGCTAGTTCAGACACCAAATAAATCCACCCTCCAACCCGCTGCAGCAAAAACACCCCTTCACACCCCCACAAAAACCCCTCTGGGAAAACCTCTCGTGCTGACGTCCCCCCAAACCCCTTACCGTGACGTCACACCTCCCAGTGAGTCCAAGTCCAGTTCTCTCTCTCGAAACAGTCCGACCCCAGTCCCGTTGAGAATAAAGGCGAAGAAAAGAAGTCAAACACGTTTTGCCTTACCAGATCAAGTCCTCCTCCTGAAGCTGATAATAATCCCCTGAACGAAATCCCACTCTCCGGTCCACACACGTACACGTTCCCACCTCCGCACAGAACGTTCCAGTCCAGCTCTCCCCCAGCTGAATCACACTCCCCCGTGGAGTAGTCACCTCTCGCCCCCTGGGTCGAGCGTCTGTCGAAGACGATGACGTGGACAGCCTCCTCCTCGCGCGTCCCCCGTAGAGGTCAAACGTCCCGCGCCTCTGGGTGCCTCCACCGTAGAGGTCTGGTAGATTCACGCCTCCGCGCGTGTCCACCACAGAAGTCACGTGGGCCGTCGCCTCCTCGCGTGTCCACCAAAGGTAACCGCCCCGCTGGCAGTCGCTGGCTTCTGCTCCCGTCCTCTACGTTCCCTCCTGGCAGCTACGAAGTGCAGCGTTTGGCGAGCGAACCAAGTAGCCCTTCATAGTCCCCACGCTGTGATACCTCAACAGCCCAGGCTAGACGCGAACTCACCGCAGAGCACCCGAGCCGCGCTAGGATACCGCAAATCTCCACCACGACGTCCCCCGACGTCCCTCTTTGCTCACACAGAGCGCCAAAGAGGTTATGTGCGCCCACGCACAAAACACAACTGCCTCTGAGCGACCAGCTTCCCCGTGCCCTTGCTCCAGAAGACCAGTTGTAACGCCAACCAGCGTTCAGACTATAAGACTCTCACAGGTCTGCCGTTCCCACATGTACGCACCCGCGTGCATGTACACCACACACACGTGGATTCCGAACGGAAATGTAGAATGCTGAAAGAGTGGCCTGAAATAAAAACACACACAAGTCACGACCAACTTTCTACCTACGTGGGAAACGTACAAAGAGAATAACCCATTTCCTTTCCCCTATACAATCTCACAGTTCACAAACAACCCCAGCCTCGCTCCCGCAAGAAAACCACCTAGCCACTAGGCGTTACAAAGTGGACGAAAAATCTTTACAGAGTTTGAGAAAAAAGAAGAGTAGAGATTCCCATCCCAGCAGTTACCCCGAGGCGACGTGCTAAATAGAAACAATTTCTATAAATTTACATGAATGGGAAAAAAACACCTTGCGCCACCCTTTTCCCGCTCTCACTCTGCATTCACATGCTCGCTTCCACGCTCCCATGTCCTGTCCACTACAAACGGTAAAAATTGCATCATTACCTCAACTCTGTCCCAGGCCATGCTTTTGTCCCCTGACAAACCAGACGCGCACAGTCTTAGAAGACTGCCCTCCCAAGGCCGACAAAGCTATGTCCCCTTGGCGAGATGGAGGAATGAAATCCCCTAAAGCTACCTCTGTAGCAAGCAAGAGCTCCGTGCTCTCCTATCCTCCCTGTCCAAACGACGGTGTGCTACTGAATCCCAGACCCCGTGTCCGCTTTTCGAAAGCGCGAAACAGTCACGTGATTGAACCCCCCCAATCACCCATCCCAAATTCGAACCAGCCTCGATGTAGGATAGCGTGGCTTCATCCCTCTGACCCGCATTCCAGAGGGCACCCAGACCCCTCCCATCAGCCCCCGACCCATTCAGCGTGGCTGAGACTAGTGAATATAGTCTCAGCAACAGGTTGGTCACGTGATAGCCTTAATTCTTCCATAACATGCATACCACCGTTCTGAACACAGAGTCTCGGCCATGCTGAATGGCATGTCACATCGTGAGTGTATTCCTCCGCTTGTTGTGATACAGTACACAGTACACAGTACACAGTAATTTATTGCGCCAAGTGACATCATTTAAAAAACGAGCACGAGGAAAACTAAGTGATGAAGGCTAAAAGAAACAAAACAAAAAGCCAAACACACGCATCGCTTACACACCCTAACACGCCGTTTATGCAAAAAACATGGACATTTCCCGATGTACCTCACTCACGACACACACGCAGCTGCACGCAGACAAGAGATAAGACTACACCTGAAACCAAAAGGGTTAACTGGCAATATACAATGAACAGTTAAAGTTACTATTTAAGAACTGTTGACAAAAGAGGAACAAACTAAGATGATACACCCACCCACCCACCCCCCTTTTAAGTGGCAATAAATAATACATATGAACAGAGACAAGACCACCAAGACGTACCCCCCCACCCCCCCACCCCCATCCCACCCCCCGTCACCACACAAAAGAATACAGTAGAACAATACAAAAAACAATCCTGCGCAAGTGAAAGCTACAAGAAGACCAACCCTTCCCCACCCCCACCCCCATCCCCCACCCCTCCCCCCACCCCCAACCACAACCAGTAGCAGTCCATATAGCCCAGAGGAAGCACAAAAGAGAAAGTGGCACTGTCATAGATGTGGAGAAGTGTGTGCGCACCGCCGACAGGATCAGCGGCGGCAAAGCTGCCTGGGGAGGTTCTGGACAGCGTTGAGCTCCGTCACCGCCGTGGGGAAGAACGAGTTCTGAAAACGGCATGTGCGCGTTTTGAGGGACCTGAAACGACGGCCAGAGGGAAGGAGCTGGAAGAGGGAACAAGCAGGGTGGGAGGGGTCCGCCACAATCTTTCGGGACTTGCGCACTATGCGCTGGGCGTAGATAGAGGCTAGGGAGGGCTGTCGCGAGCAGGTTGCTAGCGGTGAAGGGATTAATTTTGGGGTGGGCGGTTTTGTGTGTGTATGTGTGGTGTGTAGTGTGTTTGTGATGCGTTGTCACGTGCCTCGTCTGTGCGTTTCCCGTTTCGCGTGCAAAGGGACGGAGTGAGCGAGCTCGGTGCGGTTTTAGCACGTGAATTTGTGGGGAGAAGAGTTTGCCGGCAATGCGCATGTTTTCTTTTGGGGGTGAGGGTTTTATATTGTTAGTCGCCGATTTGTGGGCGCGAAGGCAACCTCGCTTTTGGGAGTGTTGCAGAAAGCGTGGCGTGACTGCTGTCAGCCCGGTGTGTGGCGTGGCTTCTGTCAGCCCAGTAGACTTAGAAGACTAGTTTGTCTTTGTTTGGTGTAGACCAACGGAATTCTTCACCAGGGAAAGGACGGGGTGCTTTCATGTGAGTATTGGTTGTGTGTAAACGTCTTTGTGTAGTTTTTGCTTTGGTTGTTCTCACCGCGCATTATTTAAACCAGTTCATGGTAGGATGGTTGTTTATATTTGTGTATTTGCATAAAGGGTAAGATGGCGGAATGACCCTAGTTTTTGTGAAAGGCTACGGCATTGTGTTGATTGAAGGCCGTCATAATTCTGGCGGGAAGTATTTGTGATTTATGTGCCAGGTATTATGTGATTGCTAATTCTGGCCGTTTAGGCCTGGGATGTTTTGAGTTGCATGGCTCTACGACCCGCACCAACCAAGTTGTCGATGTCCTGCATCGCTGTCGTCCCCATTCCCAGTCTTCGACGATCCTCACTGTTGTCGGCGTCGACGAAGGTCCCCACTACTCTTCATAGCTGTCGTCGACAGCGAAGGTTCCCAGCGGCACTCATCAACTGGAGCCCACCTGACCAAGGGAGGACCGAAGGTCGTGGGCACCTTGTGTCCGTCGTTCCCTGGTCTGCGACTTGACGCAGAGGGGGGCCATGAGACGGGAGCAATCGGTCGTAAGGGGTTTTGGGTCTTTGAAAGGGACAGTGTTGGACAGTGGGAGATGTCGGGTTGATGGGGAAAGGGACAGTGGTGGACAGTGGAAGATGTCGTGTTGACGGGGAAAGAGACAGTGTCGGACAGTGAAAGAGGTTGTGTTGACGGGAAA
>JAWQFJ010016675.1:0-2500 GCA_034096865.1 Theodoxus fluviatilis | reverse complement strand
TGGGCGAGTTACCCTGCGGAACAGGAAATTCCTCCGAAAGTACGTCCCTGTCATCACTCGTGCACCCTTGCTGACAGTCCCCGGACCCATCACTCCTGCCCCTCAGGCTTTCCCTGACCTACCTAGAGCCCCGACGATGACCACGCGCCAAGACGCCCAGCCAGTTCCTGATCCACCCGCACCTACCCACGTAGACGTCCAGCCTGTGCCTGAGCCACCCCCACCAGCCCACGTAGACGTCCAGCCTGTGCCTGAGCCACCCGCACCAGCCCACGTAGACGTCCAGCTTGTGCCTGAGCCACCCGCACCAGCCCACGTAGACGTCCAGCCTGTGCCTGAGCCACCCGCACCAGCCCACGTAGACGTCCCACAAAGGCGAACACCAAGAGCGCTGCGGGCTCTCCGGCCGTTCAACAAACCTGGTTTGAAAGAGACTCTCGCACCACCGACATCTGACCAGACCACCCGCTCCTTCCGACTGAGGCCATGAACTTTTATGACATTTCAGTCTTATCGTTCTTTCGTTTTCGATAATTCGACTTTATTTCTTCATTTATATGTACATTTACACCGCCACTCGTTAACACAAATCACTCTTTTTCAGGACCCTCAAAAGACTTGGGGGGACGTAGAGTATTGTGATGTTTTCTTGTATTAGAGAGACATAGATGCGTCCTCCACAACTTGGCTTGGTATGTAAATGAGGACTTTCTTGCATTCTACGTCACACCTTCTGCTGTCACGTGACTTCCGGTTTCTGCGATATGGTAATTCACTTAGTTCTGCCCATATGAACTTGGTGGAAACAGCCGATTCTACCAAGTACTTTTTGGTGAGTATTTTTGCATTCTTCTGTTGTCCTAACGTTACTGTAATCACAAGAAAATGATACCATGTCGTTTCAACTGCTGATTTGTAAAATGAAAGGGCTTGACTGACAAACAGTAAACATTCCAGGCGTAGTTTAAGCGACCACCTGTTTGGCCTTCAAAAAGACTGCCATCCAAGAAAATGGCGACCCAAAATATGTCACGCTTCAAGTTTTAAATTGCTCGATTTTCCTTACTAGTTAATCAAAACATCAAGTTATGCGATGCTTGCCTTATTTCATGAGTAAATGGAACGTCTGATGCTAAATGTATGGTTATTTAGTCGTCAGACGGCTGTTTTGTGAAATGTGTCAACACTTGGACATAGACGTTCATACGCCTAGAGGTTAACTCGTACACAACGAGAACGATCTTGATGCTAAATGTATGGTTATTTAATCGTCAGACGGCTATTTTGTGAAATGTGACCCAATTTCGGTTCCCTTCAATCTTAATCGTGATCGTGTCAACACTTGGACACTCTAATAGACGTTCATACGCCTAGAGGTTCACTCGTACACAACGAGAACGATCTTGATGAAAATCAAGAACCAAATGCAAAAGTTGAACAGTATGGTAAACTGCAGATGAGCCCATTTTGTACTGCCAACAACACATTAAAAAATTCTTGGAAGGGGTGATATGTGTTCATTTGTACAGCCAACAGTCTGGGACTTGATTTCATGTTAATTTTTTATTAAGGCTATGTTATGGTGTCAAAGAGGAGGTAATTCAAAGCAATATTTGTCCTTTCTTTTTTTTGAAAGTACATTATTATACTATTAAAAAGAAGACATGTATCAATTTTTTTAAAATTTTACTTTTTAAAAAGTGTTTTAAGGCTTTTAAATCAAAATTTATGCAATTTTGTATCTTTCCTCTGTCAAAGGACTCCCAAATTGTGACAAAAAGACCATTAAGATAGGGTCAGTGATGTAGTACTAGTAGAGAGAAAATAAGGACAAACAGGATGTATATATTTCAAAACAAATTTTATTTCCCATATCTACATCCGCATGCAAAATTTGCTCAAGATAGTACTTTGTTGATGTGTTATGCCATCTCAGTTTGATTAAGACATGAATTTTTTCTATGAATGCACAGAATGATATATTTTGAAGATGGAGGCAAAATTTCTGGAGTTTCCCTCCATAATTGACTGAAATAAGGAAACACCAATGATATGACATGATGGTAGTCAAAATGTCTCTTGAAAGTAGCTAGAAATTTACTAGAAGTCACCAGACACATATACAGGGCCCTTCTCCTTCCCCTGCAGAGCTCTTCTTATGCTAGCTTGGGCCAGTCTCACTTTCATCTGTCTTTGTTTCTCTTTGATGCTGACCATCCATGCAAAACACCTTCTTTCACTTGATAACCCAGCAAACACCCAACTACACTGTGTGTCTGCCCTCTGGAAGTCCTTCAGCAGACATGTACCTCAAGGTGGCCTCTCATGCTGCACTGAGCCCCCCTTTTGACAGTAGAACAGCCACTTCTACTCTGTTCTTGGATGGGAAGGAAATTTGGACACACAGCATGCATGCAATATACTAAATTTGAGAAAATTTGCAAATGAAAGTGATAAAATTCAAAATGTCTCTTGGAAGTTAATTATATATTAGTAGAAG
>JAWQFJ010016674.1:42500-47763 GCA_034096865.1 Theodoxus fluviatilis | reverse complement strand
AATACAGACGTACAGCTGCCACACAGAATCCTTGTGTGTTGATGTGTGTTGCCTGACTGTCACTGCATTGAATGGGTGAAGAAATTATGGTCAGGTCTGTGAGTGTGGCACTCCAAAAATACCACTGCACCATTCCTTTCACAGAAAGGGAAAGAGTCCCAATAAACTCTGCGTTCTGGGCAACATGTGTGTGCTGAGGTACTGCAAAGACAACATGCATCCCCTTTGACTTCAGTGGGCAGTCAGGCAGGCTGGGACACCCATTGACCTGCCTGCAGACAGTGATGCAGCAAACAGGCATATGCACACACTCACAAACAATGCACAAACATTTGCACTTTACATGAAGAAAAACACCCCACCCATTATCCATGGTCATTTTACCATATTTACGGGCTTGAGGCTTGCTATGATATTCCTACAGCAGCACACATAATGGCTGCCTTCTTCTCCTTCTTTTGCTGTTCGGTTCATGAGGGCTGAGGTCCTCAGATCTGTCCTGAACAGCATCCGAACTGACCTGTGAACTACAGTTCGGACCATCACCGTCACTCTGGTCCTGATTTTCCAGGAGCTCAACCTTCCTAGCCAGGTACTCCACAACAGTGTCATGGCCTTCCTGACGGGCTCGGCACAAAGGTGTTTGTTGACGACAATTCCTCTTGTCAATCTTCATACCGATATTCTCAACTAGATATCGCACAGTGTTGATATCTCCACTCCTGGCAGCCCAGTGGAGGGCTGTGTCTCCATTCACATCTACAACTGACGAGTCTGCATTCCTCTCTCTCAGGTTCTTCAGTACTTCCACTTTGCCATTCCCACAAGCTACCAACAATGGAGTCTTTCCAGACTTGTTTCTTACATCCACTTGCACACCCAAGTCATCTATCACACAACACACAGTGCCCACATCTCCACTCCAGGCAGCATAGTGGAGGGCTGTGTCTCCATTCACATCTACAACTGACAAGTCTGCATTCCTCTCTCTCAGGTTCTTCACTACTTCCACTTTGCCATTCAAGCAAGCTACCAACAATGGAGTCATTCCAAACTTGTTTCTTACATCCACTTGCACACCCAAGTCATCTATCACACAACACACAGTGCCCACATCTCCACTGAAGGCAGCCCAGTGGAGGGCTGTGTTTCCATTCACATCTACAACTGACAAGTCTGCATTCCTCTCTCTCAGGTTCTTCACTACTTCCACTTTGCCATTCAAGCAAGCTACCAACAATGGAGTCTGTTGAAACTTGTTTCTTACATCCACTTGCACACCCAAGTCATCTATCACACAACACACAGTGCCCACATCTCCACTGAAGGCAGCAGAGTGGAGGGGTGTGTCTCCATTCACATCTACAACTGACAAGTCTGCATTCCTCTCTCTCAGCTTCTTCACTACTTCCACTTTGCCATTCAAGCAAGCTACCAACAATGGAGTCTGTTGAAACTTGTCACTTACATCCACTTGCACACCCAAGTCATCTATCACACAACACACAGTGCCCACATCTCCACTGAAGGCAGCACAGTGGAGGGCTGTGTCTCCATTCACATCTACAACTGACAAGTCTGCATTCCTCTCTCTCAGGTGCTTCACTACTTCCACTTTGCCTTTCAAACAAGCTGCCAACAATGGAGTCTTTCCAGACTTGTTTCTTACATCCACTTGCACACCCAAGTCATCTATCACACAACACACAGTGCCCACATCTCCACTCCTGGCAGCCCAGTGGAGGGCTGTGTTTCCATTCACATCTACAACTGACAAGTCTGCATTCCTCTCTCTCAGGTGCTTCACTACTTCCACTTTGCCATTCTCACAAGCTACCAACAATGGAGTCTGTTGAAACTTGGTTCTTACCTCCACTTGCACACCCAAGTCATCTATCACACAACACACAGTGCCCACATCTCCACTGAAGGCAGCACAGTGGAGGGCTGTGTCTCCATTCACATCTACAACTGACAAGTCTGCATTCCTCTCTCTCAGGTGCTTCACTACTTCCACTTTGCCATTCAAACAAGCTACCAACAATGGAGTCTGTTGAAACTTGTTTCTTACATCCACTTGCACACCAGTCATTTCCATTAAATAATTCACAGTTTTTACATTACCACTGCTGGCAGCATAGTGGAGAGAAGACATATCGTTTTCATCCCTTTTCAAAACATCAGCCATGTTTTCATGCAGATACTGCACCATATCAACATTTCCGTTTTTGCATGCAAGGAGGAAAGGACTTGTTGTGCCACTGCTTTCACAGGCAGCAATGACGTCACTTCTGCTCTCCACCAAGGCCTGAACTATTTCCAAAGAGCCCTGTCTCACGGCAACATGCAGTGGCGTTTCTGTGCTGTTTCTGTCTCCAGGCTTGGCCTCAGCTCCACGTTTTAGGAGAATTTGGACTGCCTGAAGGTGTTTTGGACTGCTACAAGCAAAGTGCAGTGGACTCCAGCCTGAACATGACACTTGGTTCACATCCAAGGTTTTCAGGTCAAGCAGCTTCTCTAGCAGACCCAACTCACCTGCCTCTGCTGCATAGTGCAGACAGGACTTGCCTTTCAAATCGTTGTTTTCAACTTTGGCCCCTTTGGCCAAAAGCAGCACTGCAAGTTGTGGGGCATACCTGCAGGCCAGCATGAGAGGAGTTTGCAGTTCATCATTCACCTTGTTGATGCATGCATTCAGCACATGATCATCCATGTGTTCCTCAACCAGCCAGCATGCAATGACTTCATGTCCACCTTCAGCCAGCTTGTGCAGTGGTGTGGAGCCTCTGCAGTCTGCTGCAGTCAGGTCTGCTTTGTGAGAAGTGACCAGGAAGGCGATAGCCTCCTTCTGACCGCCAGAGCAGGCTGACATCAATGGCGTGCATTGCTTGGGGTCCCTCACTTCTGCAGGCATCCCCAGTTCCACCAAAGTCTGCAAGACACTGACATGGTCGTGTTCTGCTGCCACGGTGCCAGGAATGGCGTGACGCCCCACGGGCAAACCGTCCCACCTGCACCCAATGGAGGAAGGATGACGTCTGGACTGAGATCCGGGTCTCTCAACATTCGAACTTTGGAAATGTTTAAACCAAGAGGAAATGGCAATGGACCAGTCCTCCACCCTCTTTTCCGGAAGGGACTGATGCATGCTCTTGAGCAGGTTCAGATGACCTCTGACACAACACCCAATGATGCCCTGCCACAACTCCCAGGCTTTGAACTGATGCTGCGGCAGCAGACGAGTCAAGAGGTTGGGAGAAATCATTGATGCCCAAAACAAGAAGTTCAAACCACAGTCTACGTCCGCTTGATGAACAATCTCGGAAACTGAGTTTGTCTTGAGACACTGAACTGCCAGCTCACCACAGAAGCCTGGGTGTGACAACAAGCTGCAAGAAAAGACATCCCTGAATTTTCCTTTCTCCAATTCTGCAACCATACGCATTGTGAGCAAAGGCCACTGCCCTCTTGGAACGGCAAGCACCGACTGGTTGTGAATGTGACAGAAAGACGACGTGGAGGAGTCATCCAAGAGGATGCACTGTGACAGGACTGCAAGACTGCAATGCCCGACAACGAAAGGCAGGCTGTGGTCAGCGAGGGCCACGCAGACGGCGTCCCTGATGCTGTCATGGCTGAAGCTGACCCTCCCTCTCTCCTGGGTCAGCAGACCTCCACACAGCGTCTCCATGGTCTTCAGCAGCTGTTGGCAGGCCTCGCCTTCACTGCCCAGGCTCCCCAGCTCCTCCCCAATGATCCGCAGAGCTGTGTTCACTCCAGAGGCCTCCCTCTTCTCTGGGAGCTGTAAACTCTGCAAAGCGACGCTTCCGCCCTGGAGGACCACGAGGGCAAGAGCTGCCCTGACCATATCATCCTCTCTAATCATTGCCATGAGGGTTTCTAGCAACAGTGCAGTGGGTTTGGAGAAAAACTCCACGGGCTTGTCATGCACAGCTTTTAACTCATGGTACAAGCAACACGCCTGAGGAAAGCCAATTGGAACGTCCAAGCAAATGATAGTATTTTCATCTCTCTCTGACAGAACTTTCCCAAATTTTCCTGTGTACTTCCTCAGAAGTAGCCTTTTCTCCTCTTTCTGAAGAGAGTCTGCACTTTTCATTGCAACCTGAGATGCTTTATCTCTAAAGACCAAAGGCACTTTTGACGATTTCTTCAAGGCCTCAAAGAAGACGTTATCCCTAGAGAGAAGCAACAACAAGAGAGACCTTTTCTCACAGGAAGCCCCCTCCCCCCTGGCCCCCTGCCCCCCTCCCTGCCTGCCAGCTGTCTGCACATCTACAAGATTTCTGAGGACCTGAGCCCACCTGTCAAGCTTGGCTGCGTCCAGGATGGACGTCCCAAACACGTTGTCAACCACAACACACAGATTCCTCCTGCACCTGGCAATGCTGTCTGTGTCTATCTCATCAAGCGATTCAGAGTATGTACAGAGAAACCCTTTTTTGCGCAGTTTGTCACACAGCATGATGGCATTAGAGGACTTTCCCTCCCCAGTGGGACCTACCACAACTGCCACGCCCCGCTCCAGCAGACGACGCTCTAAGTTTTGGAAGAAGGCCGTTTCCACAAAGTCCTCTTTCAGTGCTCTGATCTTGCATTCTGAAACGAATGAAAAGCAAAATTAGAAAGTGCAGCACAAAGAATAGTAAACAGTGGAAAAGCTAAATGAATAGAACAAGTCAATCATCTTTATCCTGAGATTGCAGACACTATAAGGAATAACTCTTCTAATATTTTCTGTCCCTTTTTTGCCTGCAGAGAGACAGACAGGCAGAAAGGCAGGCAGAAAGGCAGGCAGACAGACAGGCAGACAGACAGGAAGAGAAGCAGACAGAGAGGCGGACACACAGACAGACAGACAGACAGACAGACAGACAGGCAGGCAGACAGATAGACAGACAGTCAGACACAGATAGAGAGAGAGAGAGAGAGAGAGAGAGAGAGAGAGAGAGAAAGAGAGAGAGAAAGAGAGAGAGAGAGAAATAGGCAGAAAGGTAGGTGTATGTGTGTGTGTGTGTGTGTGTGTGTGTGTGTGTGTGTGTGTGTGTGTGCAAAGACAGACATACGGTTGGGCGAATGGACCAATGGAAAGACGGACAGAAGACAAGCACACAGCGCACTACCCTGTCATGAATGAAGGCAGGCGGAAGGAAGAAATATCAGAGAAGAACAAAACCAAGATTCCAGGGTGAAGAGACTAGAGTATGATAGACAAATTGGCGTCTTTTACCACCTATGTACA